>SMSR01000141.1:16894-27513 GCA_019453355.1 Ceratina japonica
CGCGACGACGACGTCGAGATGCATGTTCGAACGTCTCGCCGCATACCGTCTGCGCGAACTTTTCACGCGTACACGATTCACTCGAAAGTTTCCAATGTCCAACCGATTCGCGCCGCTTCGTCTTTCACACTGTTCCTGCGTAATAACACGCTTTGTTCAAAGGAACACGTTTCCCGATACTTCGCATCGAGCCAACCTATCTCCGTTCTATTCTACTATACGTATATTGAAGCAAGTAGTATAACTACAAGTTTGATCAGACTCAACTCCGACTAACATTTGTAAGTGAAATTTGTCAATCAAACTGTACGTACGTAACTATTATATTAGTTTCCCTCGGACAGTTCTTTTAATAATTATTTTATAATCTGATACGATTGTGACCGACGTATTTTTTAAAGGCGTACTTTTATTTTATAATTACATTCCCCGTTCGTTCTTTATCGTGTCGTACGGTTTCCATGTCCATTAATTTTGCATACCGTACATTATCTCCGTGCCGCGATGAAAATACGAGGGAAAACACACGCGGCTCGTTCATAACCCGCGCGGACAAATTGATAAAAAAGTGGATGGCGGTATCGCGGCCAGCTGGCTTCTTGCATCATTTAAGAAAAAGATTCGTAAATTGTTCCGGCGTGTAACGTGAGGTTCGGCCGTAAACATCGCGAACCGTGCCAGGCGACGGCAACGGACATATAATATTTATCACGTGTTTCTTTTATTGTTTGAACGCGCGAAGGGGGCATGGACGTAAGTACCGTGCGCGAGAAATCCCGAGACTAAGTACGCGACTCGCTGTTTGTTCCAGGATAAACGAGAACACGACGAGATCCCAGTTCTTGGCGTACTTCAGTTTCTCGTCCAAAGCGAGCGTGACCGTTGGTTGGCCAGTAAAAGGCGGAGATCCGGTGAACAACACTGGTAAGTAACCTGTTTTTACATTCACGGTCGAGACCCCTTACATCGTTACGTTCTCTTGCCCCCTTGAGAGATACGATTACTCTTCCAGCAGAAATTTTTAAAATAGAATTTGAAAATGCAGCTTGAAATGCATTCATCTAGTTATAAGCGCTAATCGTTAAAATGAAACTTTAATTCCGCATTAAATGAACAATGTCTAAATCTCGTAAATCAATCAGTTCTAGTGAAGCCATAGTAAAGCTGCGAGAATTATAACCTGGTTACGCAAACTCGGTTCCTGGAGGTAATTACAGGATAGAATGAGTAGTTGTATCAAACTACCCTGGCTGGCAGATCAAACATTGATTCATAACCAGGTGCTGGCTTCGTTACCGATAACTTTATCTCCGCTGCAGGATATTATGCGATCGTATCATTAGCGAGTTCATTTTCGATTGTAATAGGCATAGAGAACAGTGGTATAAACGAGCCGTATCGATTTTCGACTCGATCATTTCACTCCGGAATCTCGCGTGCCAACTTGCCGTCCAAATTGACGAATTTCATCTGGACAGGACGAGTGTAACACAGCCGACTGAAAGTAATTCCAATTCGAAGAATTTCGAAGAGAAAACTGTCGATTCCAGCGTTCGAATACCTGCGAACTATGATCATTCTTCGACCGATACTTTGATAGCGTTGGGGAAAGTATAGGTTGAAACATTCGAAAATCGTTCGCGAAGTTCAGTTTGTAGTGGAAAGACAAGAATTTATAGGGCGAGGATAAAGTAAGGGAATAGGAAAGGAAGGGAAGATATAGGACGCTCAGGTAAGGATATTCTTTCGGCGAGTGAAATCCGACGAGAAAATGTGAGAAAGCTCGGCTTTTGAGAGCCCTCGTGCCCGTGGAACGTTTGCACCCGACGTTAATTCAGGAACGGTGGAAGAGGAACGAGGAGGCAAAGGTAGCCGTGCAGCGGACGGGATAGAACGAAGGTAGAACGATAGGGGCCTGTAGATGCACGAATTTCCTTGCGCAAACAGAGAAGAGGCGTAATTTCTGCCTAGTTGGAATGAAAATTATGCGAGCTTAAGTGCGGGACAGTCCGGGCTTAACCGAATAAAGGCAGTTCGGGGTTCGTCGGGAATTCGGACCAAAGCGTTAACGACCCCCGATCACCCGGAAAACTTTTGTAATTTGCCGTTTGCCCGGGTGACGAAACATTCATATTATCCCTCACCAACCAAATGTATTTTTTACGAAATACGCGAATTATAATCTTTTTAACGTCGACGCGTTAAATGAATAAATGGTCAGTTCTGCTGTCTGCGGAAAATCCATAATCATTGCGAACATTAGAAGCGTTGGTAGATAAAGATATTGTCCGGAGTGAAAATTCAGTTACGGTTCAGAAGTGGGAACGGGTTAATGGTCTTAACGTTGGTCGTCGGCAATTCATTCGCAGTTTCGCGGGCGAAATATCGGCGTATTATCAGATGGTAATGATTACTTAAACGGCTGCGGTTCGAGCGAATCGCGGACGCTGTACGGAACGAAGGAACATAGAGGTTAAACGTTAAACATTCCCGAGACCGAGGTTCCCAGTTCCGAACGTCTGCCTGCGGATATTTAAATAAAATAATGTTAATAAGGGGCGCAAAGTTGAATGTAGTATGAGCGTTCAGCGAATCCGAACGTGGGCGTTAGCAGATAGTTGAGTCAGTATCGTTAGGCGACGATGACGTGGCTTTGCATTAATTTCATTTCCCGAGCTTTCAATTTTAATAAAACATTCCCGGAATAATTTCACAGCGCAAACGCTAGACTTTTATTTCGGGATTATTAAATAAAACCTGTTAAACGTGTGATATTTTTATCAATACTCCGCGAGATGAAATTGCACGCTCGAAATTGGGTAACTGTTCGATATTTTGAAAACGTACTGCCGCGCGAATGACTCTAATTGGATAATGTTTCCTAGTGTGTAGCACTCCGCGCATTAGCGTAAATTTCGCGGCCACCGTGCTTCGTATCTGTAGCTGCAGTATAATAACGGAATTGGTCGTTACGACAATTTTGTTTAGAACACTGCGCTACCCCTTATCTCAACGCTGCGGTTATTTAATGTCTCGGGTTTATCGCTGGCAATAAACAAGGACCTAAAGAAGATCATTCCTTTGTTTATTCTAACGGCACTTAAGATTCTGAAAATTATGCGAGCGCCGTACAGCGTCAATAATAGTAAAAGATATGATCAGATGTAGATGTACCCGCCATTTAAGTCTGGCCGTCGTTCGCGATTGATCACGGTGATTAACGAGCGTATGGTCGGCGGAATTGAGAAAAGTCGAAGTGGTTTATGAGATCGGTCTGTTCGCAAAAGGATCGGCGGCGTCGATAGGGCGCCAATTATCTCGCCGTATTGTATTCGGCATACATATTACTTACACGTGCATCGTGTCGCGCTGTGGGAACAATGAATAATTTATGGAGACCGAAATTGAGCCTTACACCAGGCCAGTGGCGCGGACTCTGCTCCCTGGATCGATACCTGGCCGGATTATTAACAGCGCGTCGAATTGAACTTCGTCCGGACGGATGTGCCGAATGAAAATGGAGCGCCGATGGGGTCCGGGTCTTTTGACGGGGCAGATACGTTAAAAAGGAAGGGGGATGAAAGGGGGATAGTAAAAAAAAAAGGGGCAAGAAAAAGTTGGACGGGCGGTATTGCGACTTCCCGGTAACGCCGATGCCACATTTTTACGGCGTCCTCATTCACTTCTTTTTTTTTATACGACATCCTATTTCCTGGGAACGACGTGACGAATGTGCGTCCATTTTGCGCGGCAATAGCGTTCGACGGGGTCTGCCTCGCAGTTGATCTTCGTGGAAGACTTAATTCCGGTTGGCGTATATTGAAGTTAAAAAAGTGTCACTCGTTTCTTGGGAACACCGGACGGCCGAGTTAAGAGAATATTTATATTCGAATAGAGCAATTATAGTAAAATCTGCTAGATAAGCGAGATAAGTAATTCACAACAGATAGAAAGGATGATATTTTACAAGAAAATAAACGAGAAAGATATTCGTCCGCTCTGTGAGATTACGAGGCGAAGGACCTCTCGACGAAGAATAGCAATTTCAACCGTTNGAATTATAGTAAAATCTGCTAGATAAGCGAGATAAGTAATTCACAACAGATAGAAAGGATGATATTTTACAAGAAAATAAACGAGAAAGATGTTCGTCCGCTCTCTAAGATTACGAGGCGAAGGACCTCTCGACGAAGAATAGCAATTTCAACCGTTTTCAGTTGAACGACTGAATAAAAACCGTTGCCAAGGTTCGATACACACGAGCATCGCGAAAGGGGCAACGATAATTTCCTTTCTCGAGAGGAATAAAGAAAGGCAGCCGCGCGCTTCGCATGCAGCTAGCTCCTCTGCTCAATATCTCGAAGCGGTGGCGGCGGCGGCGGGAAGACGACGGTGTACTGATAAAAGCCGGAGCCTGAACCGGCGCGTATTATTCATACACGTACATACGGAGTACACGGGCGCACGTAGAGAGGCGGTTCCGTGGGCCGCGTCATACGTTTCCAAGGGACGGATTTAAGGTTTCCTTTACAAGGAGCAGCGGCGGCGCGCCGCCTCGGGACCCTCTGGCTGTATCGATAGGAAGCTGGAAACGCGGCGGAACGAAGGGAACGCCGCTGCGACGGAGGGTAGACCGGCCGTTTCACCGGTGCCGTCGTGGTAGCAATAAGAAAAGCGGAGGCGGAAGAGGCCACGCCATCGCCGCGGTGGCAAAAGCGGCGGTACCAGGAATACCTCCGGTTCGTATCTACCGGAGAAACGGTCGGGTCCGCGTATAACGAGAGACGACAACGATTCTCGATTATCCCTGGGAGAAAGCCCGGGCCCTTCCATATGCGCGAGACGTACGATTTCGGAGGAGGACGTGACTCCACTCCGGTCGGTGAATGAACTCCCTTTTTTCTGACGACTACCGGAGGGACCAGGGCTTTATTGAGGTCTCGAGCTACCTCGGAAATGGAGGGACCAAGGGAGAGTCGCACGCTCGGGAAAATCGAGTCGGGAAAGGAATCGGCGCGAGCGGAAACGTCGGTGTCCCTTGACAAACAGATCAATCGTTCGGTTTTGTCTCTCCCGCCGTATAAATCCGTTTTTACTCTTTTTGTCTTTTTCTCCTGCACCTTTCGATTTAATCCCCGGGGATTCTGTTTCTTTTCGCCGGTGTCCGTGGGAAATCGTACAAAGGGAGGGAGGTCTTCGCCGGGGAATTTCGAGCGATATTTCAACGACGCTCAACGGGGCACGGGACCCGCAGTAGTATAAGTCAGCCGATCGTGGGATCCGTCGCAGGGCCGGAGTAAAAGATCATTTGGTAAATCAGGATCGTTTCGGTGTGGCCCGACACGACGTTCCCGGAGAAGAGATATTCGAGGTAGACGTGATGAGGATAAGTAGCCGAAGTGGTAGAAAAACGAACCGTCGACCGATTGACAAACACATCGATCGTCGACTTTTACGTATGCGATCCTATCCCTTGGTGATTTGTCTGCGCGACCCCAGACATTCGATGGATACCTTCGAAACCGATACCCGTAGGTCTTCTGACTACTTGTCTCAAAGGGAGAGAAATTTCTATTCTGAATGCCTCTGCTTTAGAATAAAGTAAATAAATATTTATGAGAAACGCGGAATCTTCATGTACCAAATATAAATAATACAATTCACAAAATTGAAGTAAAGAAACATTACTTATCTAAAATTTCATACATATAAAACTTTAATTCTGCGTAAAAAGGTAATAAACCTAAGAGGTATCGGTATAAAAAAACTTTAAAAGAATGACGTCTGAGTAATGCAAATCATACTTGAGGGAACGGTAGGTATAAAAAAGTACAGGGTTTATCGCTTTCTTAAACGTATCATAACTTCATCTCAAGAACATTCTACGGTTATCGCACTCACAGTACTTCTTCCCGAACCGCAGCGGGAATACATTTCTCTTGCAACACGATTCTTCGACAGGCTGGCTGTATAAATGTACCCTATCCCGCTCTCTTCCGGTTCCTCGCCGAGAGGTTGTCATATTTTGACATTTGTCAGTTTCGTCCGCAGCCCTCTCTTACTAGTTCGGCAACAACACCTCCGGCAAAAGAGTGAAAATGGAAATAAAAATAGTTCACACGTTTTTTTACCACAAGCTTTAAAGTCGGTAGAACACAGATTTCGCAATTGTAATCCCGGACAAAAATAAGATTACCTCTGGAATGAAATCTGAACTTTTTATGAAGCGAACGAAAATTGAGTGCTCTTCGATCGACCGGCTTTTCCATCCGCTTCCATATTTTCCAAAAATACATGAGCGCGCCCGTATGAATATTTAAAAAAAAACCATTAATGACGCGCGCGGCGAGACATTGAAAACTTTTTATTTAGGGGCCCTCTGTCACGCGTTGTTATTAAACGCAATAACGTTAAATATTGATGAGAATGCACAATCCATTTGCAACGGGCCGGTAACGCAACGTGCTATGGTAAATACTCCGTGTCGTCAAAAATCAGAGCTCCCCGTTCGATCCCTCTCGCCATCGAGCTGTTTGCGTTCCAATAAAGCAACAGCCATAGGGAAAAAGCTTCCCAAAATATACAGTTTCGGCGCACTGATGGTTTACATTCTGTCTTCCAGATGACCTGGCTACAGTTTGCAAAATATGCGAAATCAAAAACCCGTTCTGCCCGCTGCTATCGAGCTACACTGGTTGTATCGAGTGGACGTACACTCATATACATACAATGGAAACAGCTGAATCACAGCAAAAAAAAAAACACGTAGGATGATGGAATCGGTATCGCGAATAAATCGAAGTGCTTGCCAGATTCATTCACTTTCATTTTTTGTCAATTCTTTTCATTTATCATTTTTATCGAAAATACGTAATCCAAGTAAATCCAGCAATATAGCCGGATACAGGAACGGACATGAATTATAAGAGCAGCGTAAGCACTAAGCCAAAAAGCGTTAATACAGCCTCTTAAAACTCTCATCGAGATAAGGCATATTTAAAAGTTACTCTTTTCGCAGAGTTGCTCCCTTTAATCTTTTACCCGCTCTCTCCGACGGGAGTTTCAATTTTTCCGACTTAAATGGAAGGATTATCTGTTTGACATGACTCTAGTCCTGATTAAAATACACTTTGAGACAAACATAGCCGATCTTCTTCTGCATCTCATCAATTTAATAATCAAGCTGTATCATTATTAAAAAAAAAGTTCTACGATTCGTATTATCGAAACATGCTCTGTCGCAAAGCTTTTTTGCAAAATGTGAACCGCGAAAACTTCTTTTCCCTTTCCCTTTTCTTAGCGGAGAGCCGTGCTAGAGAATTAAAAGACGATGTTTTAATTAACACTTTCGTTGAACACAATACTTTGGCCAGAAACAAGCCCTTCTCGCGTTAACACGTTCCATTACGTGCTCCCATTTAAAAAGCGTTTACCTACCAAAAAAGGAAAGGGAAGCTGTTTCACCGAAACGGGCGTGCACTTGTTCTGCTCGTTGCGCCGCATTAACTGCGCGAGATTCGAACAAATTACATCCACAAATTAATTGAGCCGGAATGTTTTAAGCGTCCGAGCGGTGTCGATGCATTTCAACGATTTTTACAATGCGCCCGCCACACGTTCGAGCGGAGACAAACGCGGCAAGTCCATTTAATTACGACGACGTGTTCAGCCACGACGGGAAAAGGACGGAAAAAAAACGAGAGGCGAAAAAGGAAAACGAAAAAAAGATGAAGCACCCTGTGAAGGAGGGAAGAAAAAAAAAAGGAAAGGAAGGAACGGAATTAAGCGCCTTTGGACGCGAACAATTAGGTGGAAAAAGAACGAGCGGAACTCAGTGCTGGAAGCCGAAAGGGTGGGCTCGAGCGTGAAAAAAATATGCTAAAGGACAGGAAGGGAAAAAAAAATTCCGAGGACGCGGAAGGCATTATATAAATTCAGAACGAGAGAGAGAGAGAGAGAGGAAAACAGGCGTGCCGTGGACTGAGCGCATCCTATTTCTAATGGGTCCACCCATTATGACAATTGCATCCACAGGATATATAAAACTAAACACAAAACATGAACCACGGAGGACAACGAAGCATGACAACGATATGCCGCCGGCTACCCGACAGCGAAAGAGAAAGGCGGAGAAAATACCGCACCACACGCTGCTTTGCGGCACGAAATATCAAATAGAGAATTTTGCCTCGTAAAGATTCTAATTCAATCCGACGAGGGAAACTGAGGAATCATTTATTTTGTAAACACACAATTCAGATTTGTTATCATAAAATGAATGATCTAATTCCACTATGCTTTTTAATTTATGCATATATGATAGCTACATTAATGAGTTACATTTTATACTCAACTTCAACTGAAAACATAAAAAGATTCAACAACAGTTTTACAATAATAAGATTATACCAATTAAGTATGGATTACTTCATTTAATTCCACTGTTCCTTGTATTTTGCCTCGTACTGTACATTTGCATACTTCTCGCTTGAATCCATAAAATAGTCAGGCGCTAATTTGTAAATATCTACTGCACCAAGTTACACCATTTGTTGGGTCAGATAATATTTACTTTAGCGTTCACGACGTTCCTCTTCTTTCCTGAGAATTTGCATCAAGTATTGCTCGGAAGTATTTTAAAATTTGCTCACGGTTGCCGTCTTGCCCTTTGACATTCCCCGTTTTATTTGTCAGTCACAAGTTACAAAAGTCAAGTCATAAACATGAATTTCTTAAATGAAACGACGAGTCGACGATCCTTATAAATATAATTCTGTAAATGTCAATAATTCGCTTGATGCAACGCTTTGACCGTATTTATTTCAACTATAAAGAATTCATTAAGATAGCCTGGATGTGCAAGGTAAATAAATCAAAGAGCAGATATGAAATTCTTTGGTAGGTATCACGTTTCGCGAACGGGGGAGCCGTTTTTCACGCGGCCTCCTCGTTTTTTCTCAATCATCGTGGCGCACTTGAACTATCGATGGGCGTCGAACTGCGCCAGAACCCCGGCTCCATAACTTTCCGGTAATGTCCGCACGGCGTGCGAGCACCGAGGCAGCGCGATTAAATCGCGAACTGATATTGGCATACGGGGAAATTTACAGCGAATACCCTGCGACGTTACTAACTATGTTCCGCGGGTTTTAATTGAATGTCCGTCCGATCGCGCCCGGTTCCTTTTTATCTCCGCTCGGATTTCCGTCGAAACTATACGTACAGCGATGGATGGAAAAAGAAGGGCGAAGGACCGTGTACTTAGTAATAAAAGAGAAATATACGAACGGGATTAAAAAGTATGGTTGTAGAATTGTGTTTAATGAGCGGGCAAGA
Source organism: Ceratina japonica (assembly GCA_019453355.1). Taxonomy (NCBI): domain Eukaryota; kingdom Metazoa; phylum Arthropoda; class Insecta; order Hymenoptera; family Apidae; genus Ceratina; species Ceratina japonica. Next base: position 26,231 of record SMSR01000141.1, read on the forward strand.
GATCGTCAAGCGAAACGTGAACGTTACAAAACAAAAAATGCTAACTAGGAAAATATTATTTTTATTCCTCGCGAAGTTGGTGTACACACGTTTCTTTTTTACGTGCTTCCAGAGTGCGACTGGGTTTACGAGGACACCTACTGCCACGACGGATGCGTGCTAGCCAGCCCCGGATATCCTGGCCTATATCCACCGAACATCCGATGTCGCTACTTAATTACTTCCGGCCCACGGATGTCCATCGCGATTAACTTCACCGCCGTGCTCCTCCCCTCTCAGTGAGTTCGCCTTTTTTTAAACGTTATTCATTCTGCCTTCCTACACGTTCTTTCAGGCGAACGAATAGGAGTAAACATTTCTATTCCACTGGTGTTAAAAACTGAACAGATATAATCAGATGAACTTAACGAACTTATAATTTGCGATTTTCTGTTCATTAGAGACGGATTAAACGGGTTCGCGAGGCGCGAACGAGGAAAACGTCGATGAATATTAATACCTAACAAAGATTCATTAATGGTCGCTAGATACATAAATATTCCATAAATATTCGATTCTCTGCGAATGGAATTTAGTATCGAATTAAAATAAAATAAACCCACGACGGCGGGCCGGTAGATAAATTTTTGTGCACACGCCGCGTTAAAAGGTAACAAGCAGTGGTTTCCGCGAGGCGCTATAATTCAGCAAACAGCGTTCGCAGCCGAGGACTTCTTGCGTTCGACACGTTGGCAAATATTTGAATAACAGCCTCCGACTCGCGGCCGCGTGTAAACTGTACGTTTTAATGTCACGCGACGACGAAACCAATTTCGAAGGAAAGTAGGAAGCCGCGGTGTGCAGTTTCTGGCAATCTCGGGGCCGGAAGCGTACCGCGGGAGAATCGGGGAGAGAGAGAGAAATGTCGCGAGTCAATACGCGTTCCACGGCCGGCGAGGAGGGTCGCAGCCCTTTGTGACGAGCCGCAGCGATGGGGCTCGATAACGCATCTCGTTCCACCGTGTTGTCGACGCGCTGCAACTGAAGGCTCCCTTCCATCGTTACGTCCCCTGAATCATCCCTTCTGGAGGTGAAAGGAACGCGCAAGAATACCTGTTAGCCCGTGTATCGAATTACTTTCGCCCCTCGTCTGTCTCCCGGCTCTCTTGTCTCCCCCTCGACCGATTTCCACTCCCACCGGCGGCGTATTCTTTATTTTTACAATTGAGAGCTCTTTGTTACGTGCGTGGGAGACGTGCGTTAGAAATATTTGTCTGGACGAACAAAACGTTTTCCCCTTTCTC
>SMSR01000147.1:7618-21444 GCA_019453355.1 Ceratina japonica
GGTAATTATATATATATTTGCTTTTATTTCAACCTATTAGGCCCAGAAATGGACTAGGTGTACAATTTCTAATATTACTTCATTCACACCTCCATCCTTTTCCCCCTCATTCATCACTCTTCCTATTTCACCCAATTGTTCTTAATATCTTATTCTACAATAAAATATCCAGTTCTAACGAAGTATAACAAAAACTAACAAGAATATACATACATCACAAAGTCACGAGATCCAACACGTAATTTATTTCGCTATAAATACAATGATCCATGTTAATATTCAGACAAACTGTAAAACGAAATAACTTTTTTAATATTGGACCAAACGTGTGTACCACAATTTTTATTTAAATGTCAGAAAGCTTTACGTGGCTGAAGAAGCTATTTCAAGCTTGATAATTGTAATTATTCTTTTTATACAAGCACAGTTGGACGTTTGTATGATAATTTGCGTGGACATCTTAATTCTGCAATTTTTGTATAAATGTTCTGTTTACAGGCGGCCCGTTCGACGTGATGAGCAGAAGAGTTTTGTGCGCGTCGACGATGGAGTTGGCACAAGAATTAGCCAAATTGTTAGTTCAGTATTATTCGGAGCGCGATTAAACACGTCAAGATACGGTGGGAAATATATACCTTCAAATCGAGGCCTTGTTACCTGCACGAATTCTGTAAATAAGAATCCGTACCACTGAATTTATATATCTTTTGAGTAAAATTTCGACTATGAAACACAGACCACGAAATTCTGCTCGTTTACGAGCTCTAAGGTTGTCAGGTTTACAAATCGAGATACGAACGTTTGGAAAAATTTTATCTATTTATTAAGCCAGTTACATTACTTGATCGAGATAAGATTGACAATATGAAGAGTGGAATGAATTGAACTACATGGATTGTACAATGAGACAAGAATTATATCAATATACGTGTAACATGTTTTATTAATGCGTAATGAGAATAAAATTTAATTGCCCGGATATACAAACGCATAATTTATTNGCACTTTGCCCGTTCACTATTTTATACATTGTTATGGATTATTGCATAATTTATATTTCTCGCACATTCAATATGCACTTTGCATTATTATATACATTTTTATAAATTAATCCACAATTTGTATTTTTTGTACATTCAATGTTCTCATAAATGCAGGAAACCTGCAATCTATTCATAAATTAGTGAATTAAATTCAAATTTCTGCTCATTTCTTTTTCAGAATTGCGTAAAGCTCTTGTAATGATGGAAATGGGCACAAGCAGAGATCCGGAGAAGATGAAGGTTGTTTTGGCAAATGCTAACAACCTTACGCCACTAGTGCACGGGTAAAATATATTATCCTATTTAACTGGTTTGTAGACTTATTCCTACGTTTCAATATTTATCATGATACTATTTATTTTACTAGAATACGTTGTCTGGGATCGGCGGCTTTAAATATGTGCATGGTTGCACTCGGCGGAGCGGATATTTCCTTTGAATTTGGTATCCACGCTTGGGACATAGCAGCTGGTGATCTAATCGTGAGAGAAGCGGGCGGTGTATGCATAGATCCAGCAGGTAATTGCTTTTATTTCAACCTATTAGGCCCAGAAATGAACTAGGTGTACAATTTCTAATATTACTTCATTCACACCTCCATCCTTTTCCCCTCATTCATCACTCTTGTTCTTAATATCTTATTCTACAATAAAATATCCAGTTCTAACGAAGTATAACAAAAACTAACAAGAATATACATACATCACAAAGTCACGAGATCCAACAGGTAATTTATTTCGCTATAAATACAATGATCCACATTAATATTCAGACAAACTGTAAAACGAAATAACTTTTTTAATATTGGACCAATCAACGTGTGTACCACAATTTTTATTTAAATGTCAGAAAGCTTTACGTGGCTGCAGAAGCTATTTCAAGCTTGATAATTGTAATTATTCTTTTTATACAAGCACAGTTGGACGTTTGTATGATAATTTGCCATCTATATGTTTGTATGATAATTGGATATGTTCTGTTTACAGGCGGCCCGTTCGACGTGATGAGCAGAAGAGTTTTGTGCGCGTCGACGATGGAGTTGGCACAAGAATTAGCCAAATTGTTAGTTCAGTATTATCCGGAGCGCGATTAAACACATCAAGATACGGTGGGAAATATATACCTTCAAATCGAGGCCTTGTTACCTGCACGAATTCTGTAAATAAGAATCCGTACCACTGAATTTATACATCTTTTGGGTAAAATTTCGACTATTAAACACAGACCACGAAATTCTGCTCGTTTACGAGCTCTAAGGTTGTCAGGTTTACAAATCGAGATACGAACGTTTGGAAAAGTTTTATCTATTTATTAAGCCAGTTACATTACTTGTTCGAGATAAGATTGACAATATGAAGAGTGGAATGAATTGAACTACATGGATTGTACAATGAGACAAGAATTATATCAATATACGTGTAACATGTTTTATTAATGCGTAATGAGAATAAAATTTAATTGCCCGGATATACAAACGCATAATTTATTCCAACAATTATTTTCATGTTAGACTATTTTTATAACAATTCATTTCGAAGAGATTCTTTCTAGCGATCTGAAAATTGAGAGCCCCAAATATTAATAGCGTGTCTTTTCGTGATATTACCTATACTTACGTAATAATTAAATAGATTATTTAGAATAGAATTTCCTACGCATGTATACCTTACCTGTTTACATACTTACGATTCATTTAATTTCAACGGAACTTTACGACAAACCTTCCTGTTGATACAAATTTATATTAAACATTCGCCGATCCTTTTTTTGCGACAGGCGTCATTTTTACTTAGTAGTCAAGCCGCTGTTGCTGCGAGGATCTCACCCCAATTTCCTTCACCATCACGTAATCCATCAACTGATTTCATCTCTTCCATTGCCTCCCCTCCTCTCAGGGAGGGCTACAAGTGAAACATTACCAAACAGCCAATTAGAAAACTATAAACCAGTACACATATTTTTTTTTGTGTATTCATTTTACTTCTGTCTATTGAAATGTGCCCGAAACATCTACCTCCCCCTTTCTCTAATCAACGTTTCAATTAAACAAAGCATATTATTTTCCCACATAAGGAAACTAAAACGTTCATGCTTTGTGCGAAATAATTAAAAGAATAATCGAATTCATTTATCATTTAGCCTCCCGTTTGTAGTTTGTTACGTTTAGAAATTCTATAAATTAGCTAACACATATGAAAATTTCAATATAAACGAAGTCGATCCGCCTCTAAAGAGCATAGCAAGTTAGGACGACTTCGACTTGCAATGTTATGTTGTTTAACGAGAAAACGGATACATTAAATATCCCATAAGGCAGTCCCCCATGAATACCTTGCAACGGGATCGGCGTTAAAAGCCCACGAAAGGTCCGCCCGCACTTAACGATGCTTTGAATCGAAGACTCATATCTGAAACATAAGCAGTCTCGTACAATGTTGCCACGCAAAGGACAAGCATTACCATGAACCATTCAAACAGCATTGATGTTCTGTCGTGTCTTACAAATAAATTAACGCAATATTAAATAAAGGAAGAATTTCATGAAGCTAACGATAAAAAATCGTAAGCTATCCATAACACATCTACTGAAACGAAACACGTTTTTCTTTCTCTTTATATTTCTATAAGACTACATATTAATATTAAGCATTAAATAATATTTCGTTTCATATAATGCCACTCGAAATTACTATTTCCCAGTGCAAATATATACATCATTGTATTTCTTATCGTTCTTTACATCGATATCTTTATATAAATGCAACTCGTTAGACGTGAAAAGGATTATCTATAACACTAACAGTCGACCAAGGCCGAGCATGTCTCGACATAACAATAACTTAATCTTTTCCCAACACTTCCTGAAATCACACGTCGTCTACTAAACGTTTCGTTACTAGATGAAAAACAGATTACAATCGGTACCTTCTTTCTCTTCTAAATATTATATACGTGTATATATATATATATATATATAATCGTTTGTTCTCTCTTTTCGTGCATTTAATAATCTTGCACGGACAGCGCGCGATTATGACTGAAAAGTATAAAGTACAGGGCTTGTTTCTCGTTCAAGCATGTGATATTTTATTTTTCAATAACCTAATTACTATACAATTTCTGTTTCTTCTTTTCGATCAATACAAGTTCCCTTGTTACTAGACTTTTAATGCCGTTCGTGCGCCCGACGGCGCACGAGTTGATTAAAAAAAGAAAAAGAAAAATGACTTTGCGCTCGACCATGAGTCGAACTCTGCGTAAGCCTTACACAGCGTCGCAAAATCACGAAAACGTTTCGCCGCGAGATATATTCGCATCGTTCGTAATTATATAATTAACTGCTATTTATAATTTGTAAAGGGAATCCGCGGCTCGAGGTTCGAAAGATTGATAAAAAGAAAAAATACTATGTACCACCATTATGCTACGTATCGATGGCCGGTTCATGCTGAAAGAGGCGGTCGCTTTTCCCAATATTTCATTATTCGTCCAACGGTAGCTTAACATGTTTAACCACGGCTCGAGCCTCTTCTTCAAGTATTCATCGGTGCGTTGGATTTATTACTTTATCGCTGCTGTGCATAAAGAAAGAGAAGAAATAAACGGGGTCCAAGCGGTGTCAGAAATTTTACACGAAAAAGAGATCTTTACGCCCTGTGTGATACACTACGTTGTTTCTGGACCGAGTACAAACACGTTCTGTTTTTATGATCGCCGATAAATGCATCGATGGTTGACTCCCAACATTTTTATTCATCGCTCGTAGCAGTTATTAACTAATATAAAAATATCGCACTGTATTGACCTGCAATAGTTATCATTAATTAAATAATACAGTTCAGATGGGCAGAGCACAATGTCATATTTGATTCAAATAATTTTGTTCGTTCTTCTCGTCATACGAGAAGCAACGTCCGGGTTTTGAGAATGGCACCCTTTTTTGTTTTTTAAATTCAGACGTAGCGAGTGGANCAGAGCACAATGTCATATTTGATTCAAATAATTTTGTTCGTTCTTCTCGTCGTACGACAAGCAACGTCCGGGTCTTGAGAATGGCACCCTTTTTTGTTTTTTAAATTCAGACGTAGCGAGTGGAAAGTTTGTGTGAAATTTTGCACCGCCTCTTTCTGCTAAAACGGATACAAGACATTCGATATAACGAGCCACCAGTTCGTGTTAGTAATGCCTTTATGGTACACAACAAATCGTTAGCGGTGCCATCTTTAAACATTCTTTTATTACGTCAAATGAATTTTCCGGTGTGGAAGAAGGACCCCGACAGGGTTACCTAGATCTTTTCTTGTATAAAGGGATGCGCCAGGGCGTGATTCACTGTGATTCTCTTTCCCGCGTCCAACATCAACGTGCGCTCCAAGAGATCCTTCAGTTGTCCCACTTTCCGACTCTGTTCCGCCGGCAACGAGTTCCCACCCAGTTCAGCATTCAGATCGCGAGTAGCTGGCAACGTAGACATCACTACAACCTTTTCCTAAAAGTACAAGAATTAGTGACTCTATCGTCCAGATCGTTGCGCGCGAGCAGCCGCAGTCGTTGGTTGTCACTTACCAAACGGCAGATAAACAAGGATGGATAGAGTAGTAGAAAGACGACTTACCCGTTCCGTGACCTTATCAACTTCATGGTACAGGAAATTGCAGTTAGAGTCAAAATGTTGATCCTTGAACGATCCTTTCCTAATCAGTTTATTAGGCATTTTGCCTTTTAGATCCATGAAGAACTTTAACATTTGGTTGTTTGTTTTGCCCGAGAACATTATTTTTCCCGTGTACAATTCATAAATGGTGCATCCCACGGACCACATGTCAATGCCGAAATCATACGGTATACCAAGAACTAGAAAACGTGTGTGTTACTTGCCGGGAAACGATAACCGATTATTAAATACCTATAATAGTACAGAATCTCCCCATTGCATGTTTGATCAACGTGATAAGTAGAGCTGTCGCGCAGAATTTCGAAACATAACGCGGCTAACGCAACTTAGCCGCCATTCGTATCTAATATTTTTAAATCGTCTAGACCACGTTTTGCAACGCTATTAGAAGCTGGTTTAAAATAATGAATAAACAGATTTATACAGTGATTCCCAATAATATTCGGATGTTTTAAACAAAAAATAACTTTTTTAATATCGGACCAAACAACTTAATGTTCTGCATGACGTTAGAAGACTTATAATGTGTAAACAAAAATTAAAATAATCTCTCGAAATCTCCAATGAAAAAGTAAGAGACACTTCAAACATACAAACTTTTACTTTTTATTAGGATTTCTAATACAAATTTGAAACATTCCGTTTGTAAATCTAATTACAAGTAATTTATATATCTGCATTCACACCAAAGTTAATAAATCTTGCTAAAAAGCGATTAGCAATTTGAAAAATTGCAGTTTTTCACGATTTCTAATCTACAACTGAGATAAATCGGAGAATTTTTACATGTTCCGATGTGCCAAAAAATGTCTTCTTTGTGCTTTCATGAATTTTTATGAATCATTGTACTTTGTACATGCACGTAATGAGACTTATGAACAAAGTGTTTCGAATTTTTATTGGAGACCATAATAAAAAATTAAACATCGTGTTCTTTTCTTTGTTGTTCGAAATTCTGGCAAATAGTAATGTTTTCCAATTTTTCGTTAGATATTATGTAATAAAACAAGACTCCTAACATTTCAAAGAAAACGAAGCTGTTTGATCCAATATTGAGAATGTTATCCTACTTTGAAGTGTGCCTGAATATTAATGGGAATCATTATGTTTCCTAAGTTTTGATCAATTTTCAACATAGTATAATTATAAGAAACCAGGATACCAAGAGTATACTACAGTGAGCGCAATTCGTATAAACGCACGTTGAAAACTAATGTATTAATGAAACTTACAGGCATTTTATTGAATTTTTTGTTATTCGAGAAGTCAAAAAGTAAAGGGCTTTCATTAGAATAAATGCCCCTTTTCTCAAATGTCCCTCTACTTTTTAACTTCCCCTTGTACATTATATAGTAAACTAATCCCGCTAACGCCTAAAAAGAATCCAGTTGTTGCGCAAATATTTATGGACCTCACTATATTTAATAGTCTTCGAGTACGAAATATGAAATTCATATAAGTACACTGTTTTTCCTCTAATCTTTAGAAAAATTAAAAAGAGAAGTGTTTTATGTATTTGTAGCTGTTTTGTGTTTAGAATGTGGTAATATATTTGTTTCAGTGAAAATAGAAAGAATAGCTAAATGCAAATTCATAAATGAAGTGATAAAGGTATAAAAGAGCTATAAGTATTATTTTTAAAAATATAAGAAAATCAATTGAGAAAACTACAAAAGAAATTAATTGTTACGAAGTTACCAACTGAAATAATAAAATAACAAAGCAGGAAAAGAATGCATTCACAATCGAAGCAATAAAAAAATCATCTGGTGAATTTGAAATTATTGAAAAACTTCACCTGCCAATAACAAGCCGATCTATATACAAGATCTTACTTATTACTGCTGCTTTCTTAGAAACCACACAAAAGATCGCTGCCGAAGGCACAGTATATTTATGTACGTTTACAGGAATTTCGCTCATTGTGTAATCAATGCAATTACGTACTGCATTGAATAAAATTTTCCATAATGAGAGACGTGTGATACTTACTAATTTCTGGTGCCCGGTAGAATCTTGATACCAAGTACGGTGTCATATCGTTCTCGTGAGCATGTGAGGCTGAACCAAAATCGCAGAGTTTCAACACTAGCTTGCTTTCACTGACTAGAATATTATCCGGTTTGATGTCAGCATGCAGAATATTTGCACGTTTTAATAATTTGAGAGCAAGGAAAAGTTGCTGCGTATACGATCTTACCGCTTTTACATGCAAACCAACGTCTTTGCCATATTTTTTTAAAACCTAGATAAATCAATCCATGTAATAACCAGCAATATACCAAAAATAAATATCTAACGAATATTTACCTCTCTTAAATTCATAGCTAACGGTTCAAAAACCATACATAAATGATTCTTGTGAAAGAAATGCCTAAAAAGTCGTAAACAATGAAATCTGTCTTCCGGATCTGCGTCGTTAAGTTTCCGAAGAATTTCGAGTTCCTTAAGGCCAGTTTTGTGCCTAAATAATATAGAAAACAATAATTATTAACTAGAATTTAAGATATTATTAATTTTCGAAGATAAAAATGTACTTACATTATTTCATTGTTTCTTATTATTTTCACAGCAACGTCCAAGTTGCCTCTAGCAGTGTCTCTGGCTCTTACAACGTTACTAAATACACCCTGACCGGTATATCCATACACAACATATCGATTATCTAACGTTTCACCTACACGTACTCTGCAACGGAAATTACAAAATTTTTATTTGAATACATATATCGAACAGAATACTAAAATATTGAATATCTTTTTACCTATAGTATCCTTCGGCATCGTCCCAATTGTCTGTCAAACTTGGATTATCCGGCCCGCCTTGTCGTTTCCCTTCAACTGTGGGACTCTACAAAAATAGGAAAGATAATGAAACTTGAAAAACAAGCATAAAAATTACTAATTACAAAATTAGAACATACATTAAAGTCACCAATATTGTCTGCCTCGGCGAACATATCCCACTCGTTCGACTTTTTCGCATTCTGTTTCTCCTCTTGCTTAACCTTCTCCGTTGGTTTCATATCTTCGATCTTGTCATTTTCTTCCGGTGGCGCGTCTTCAAATCTAGATTTTCTTTTCTTAATTTGCGGTGATTTTGGTTTTTCAGGCAGTGGTGGTGTATGACTTTCTGAAGTGGACTCATTATTATTAGACGGTAATTCTATTGACTTTTGCGAACCGTTCGATTGACTCTCCGAAGGCGGAGTTCCAGGAATGGTGTTTATGTCAACAGACATATTTGAATCCTCGTTTGGTCCGCCTAATCGCTATGATAGAACAAATATTTTCGTGTTAATTTCAAATCTTACTAATATAAAAACAGAAAACATTTTTTTTTAAATCTCAAAAATTTGAAGTCTCTGGATAGAAATATTTCCTGTACTTTCATATGAAAGGGTAAACGTCATTTTTCAACCAAATTGTGACGTCCACTATGAAATACGTTAAAAAAAAAAACCCGTGATGTAAACCCTAACTCATCTATTTTGAAAACTGGTATAACTTTTACCCCTTCACATAGTCACTTTAATTGTAACGGGGAAAAACAGACAGACGAAGCCTCGATAGAGGCTTCTGACATTAATAATTATCAGAAAGTTAGCATACCTTGAGAAGTTCTTCTCTTTGTTTTCTTCTACGTTCGATGATAGCTTCTTCATCCTCCTCTTCCTCAATGTCAATATCCTTAATATCTTCTTCACTTGAACTTTCTGAACGCTCCGCTTTCAGTCCTTCCGATAAAGAGTCCTTATACNAAAAAAAAACGTGAAGTAAACCCTAACTCATCTATTTTGAAAACTGGTATAACTTGTACCCCTTCACATAGTCACTTTAATTCTAACGGGAAAAAACAGACAGACGAAGCCTCGATAGAGGCTTCTGACATTAATAATTATCAGAAAGTTAGCTTACCTTGAGAAGTTCTTCTCTTTGTTTTCTTCTACGTTCGATGATAGCTTCTTCATCCTCCTCTTCCTCAATGTCAATATCCTTAATATCTTCTTCACTTGAACTTTCTGAACGCTCCGCTTTCAGTCCTTCCGATAAAGAGTCCTTATACTTATCGTTACGTTCTCTTTTACCGTTTTTCTCTCTTTCCCTATCATGATCTCTCGTATGCTTATCCCGTTCTCTTCTATTCCGGGACAGAGATCTAGAGCGTTTATACCGATCGTTTCGATCTCTGTCCAATCTATTCCTAACAGGACTACGAGATCTTCTTGTGCTTCTCGAACGCTCTCTAATCCTATCGCGATTCCGGCTATCTCGTCGATCCCGTATGTCGTTACGATCGCGACTATTTCTAGCGTCTCTAGTATGACGCTCACGACTAACATGACGTTCTCTACTGTCCCTTTTGTCACGACTACGCCTGTCTCTGCTGGTCGGTCTGTCCCGACTATGGCGATTGTGAGCCGCTTGCTGATCTCTACTGGCTTGACGGTCCCGGCTAGCGTGTCGGTCTCGACTGATATGACGGTCTCTGCTAATATGTCGATCCCGACTAACGTGGCGATCTCGACTCGCATGACGATCTCGGCTAACGTGCCTGTCCCGGCTAGCGTGCCTGTCACGGCTCGCGAGTCGATCTCGACTATTCTGTCGTTCTCGACTCTCCGTCCCATCGCGACTATCGCGTTTAGATTTATCACTCCTATCCAGTGACTTCAACTCGTTACGCGATCTAGAATTATGATGATCGATATCTCGTTTTCGATCTTCTTCCCTGGAAATATGAAATACTGGTTAATAGCAAATTCGGCAGACACGCACTTGATGTTAGCGTTGCCTCAAAATGGCATCAGTGCAACATAGCACTGAACATGTACGACTGAATCTAGTACTGCATGGAATTAGTGAAATGCAAATTGCACTAAAATTGTGAGGATAATCCTGCTGGGAACAATTATTGGGGGATAAACCTCTGTGGGAAAATTATAATATAAGGTAATAGAGAAATTAATATAAGTAAAAAATAGGGAAAGACATAAAAAATATAAACTGTAATATAGACTAGGAAAAGTACATACATACTATATTTTTTAGCGCGGATCGTCAAATTTGATATAAAATCCCGCGACAAAATTTACTTTCATTGAATTTACCTTTTATCTTGTTCTCTTTTACGTGACTCGTCTCTCTTGACCGGATCTTTGCGTTTATCGTCTTCGACCCGTCTCTTACTATCTTCCTTTCGGGAATCCTCTCTATGCCTATCGCTAGGTTTTCGTATTTGCCTCTCATCTTTTCTGCTATCTTCTCTCCTAGGTTCCTCTTTAGTACGGACCTTGTCATCCCTTCTTCTCTCTGATTCTCTTCGTTTATCTTTCTGTTCTTCCCGACTCCTACGATCCCTACTCATATCTACCACTACACGCCTTTCAGGTTTCATTACTTTTTTGCGTTCTCTACTACCAGACTTACTCCTAGCACGTTTCTTAGGGGGTATATTGTCACTTTCGCTATCATCTTCTACGAGTATAACATCAGGCGTGTCAGTAGCTTTTACTTCATCCTGATTTGGTTCCTTATCCTCTTTTTCAGATTCATCTGAGAGGTATTGCACTAAACACGCTTGCAACCGCTCCTGTGTAAACATTACACAAATTTTGAGTTATATAACCGAATCAATTGAACTGATCGTAGAGCCTTACCTTTTGTTTCATTAATTCTTCTAGATCAATGTCATCTTCAATAATTGTACAGTCTACCTCATCTGAATCTAAATCTACTAATTTTTCATCTTCGCTCTCTTCAGTAGAAACAACTTCTAACAAAGAATTTTTTACTTTCCCATTTACACCTAAGTCCTTTTGAACTACGCGTGGCGTTTTGTCGTCCACTGCTCCATTTTCGACTTCTCTTTCCTTCTTCGGTCGTTTATGCTTCTTGTGCCTTTTCCTTAGATATATTTCATGTTATTAAATATTTCTCAAACAAGATGAAGTGATACACGTGTACTATACATACCGTTCTTGACGTTCTATCCTACCATCTTCTCTTTCAATTAATTTATCTTTCTTGTGCTTATGATGCTTATGTTTTCTCTTCTTTTTCTTTCTTTGGTCAACTAACATATCGGAGTCAGAGTCTAAGTCAACCATGTCTCTCTTGGATTCTATACATTCTAAATCTGATGTACTGAAACGTTGAACGATTAAAACTTAGTTGAACAGAATTATCATGTAACGTTTATCTCATTTGATTCGAAAATACAGGCTATTACGAAACGCGGATGTTACAGTATGCGAAATGTAGGTTATTTCGTCGACGATCTGCTATTGGATAAAGAAGAGTTTTTATATAAATCTACTCGATCGTTGCACAGGACACTGGGAATACTAGCTATTCATTAAAGTAACGCTTTCGTAAAATAAGTAAAAGATCGAAGGATAAACAAAAGAATATAAGAATGTTCGATGTAAACAGACTACCTTATACATCCATTCTAGGTATGAAAATGTGAAGTTTCTTGGTTCGCGTAATAAGATTCATTGAATTTTCTGACTTACCCCATGATTATCGTTTGTAAATTATTGTTAAGAAAAATACTATTGAATCACTGCACAAAACAACTACACGTACGAACTCATTAACGGGACGCCATCTTATAGACTCGATAATGTCACCTCGAAGCGTGTCGAGTCGAAGCGATATCTCGATAACACGTTGATCGATAATCGACGAGAAAGAGCACAACCACAGCAAGTAAAAGCACAAAGGTTGTAAAGTACTGAGTATAAGGATGTACGGCGATGTACAAGGTTTTGAAGGGCAAAATAATTTCTTGAGGAGATTAAAAACGCCTTAAATAAAAAGAAAAAAAAAACGATATGCTTTTGAGATGTAAGTTTTCTACATTTTTTTCTCTGCATTTCTTCTGGTAATTATTTAATATGTAAACTTTTGGAAGCCCTGTACCTTAGTCATTGTCCTTCGAATTGTTCTTTTTTTTATCTTCTCTTTCATTTATTTCGTCTTATGTTTCTAAAAACATCATTTAATACGTTACATTATATTCCTGATAGCTATGATTGTTTTATGAGATATCATGATCTTACTTTTACTTCATTACTATCGTAATCTTACTTCATTGTATTATGAGATTTCCTGGTTCACGACTCTTAATATCTGTCTGTTATACTTTCCTACATTTTTTAAAATTTTGTTACATATAGTTCGCATGTACATGAAATAGAGTGTTCTGTCAAATGCCTTTGAAACTGATAATTTTTTGGAAACACTTTTTTCTATTCTTTACAGTTCAATTTGTCAAGATTTTTGTCCATTTTATTAAAATTACGTTTCAAGCAGAAATTTTCTTTACAAGTCAATCTGTCAAGATTTTTGTCCATTCTACTGAAATGACGTTTCAAGTAGAAATTCTTTAGAAGTCAATCTGTCAAGATTTTTGTCCATTCTATTAAACTGACGTTTCAAGAAGAAATAAAATTTTTGTTTTACCAAGGAGAATTACGTAAAACGGACAACATGATTTCATGATGAACCTACATAAATGGTGCGAAATGAAGCTAACAAGGAAACGGCCCCGAGTGTGACGCGAACTTTTTGATGAGCCTTTGCACGGTGGTAGAGCTTGAAAAACTGAAGCGAATGATACCCTATTTTGGGGGCAGACGATTTATAGTTTACGAGATATTCAACATTGAAGTTATTATTGCTGCTTACCTGGTGAAGTGTAAGCCACTGTTTCAACAGCGAATGTGGCGTGATTGGTACGGCGTCAGCACAGTGATTCTCTTGTCGCGAGTTCGAGTCCCGTCAGAAGACTTTCACACTAATTTTTTTTCACTATCTTTTAAAAATACATTTGTTAAGTATGACTTATTTATAACTAATGTTCGGATATAGTTTTTAAAATAAACAAATTAATTTCCACTTTGAATGTACGATGTACATGAACTTGGGTGATACTTTTCGAAAAAGCAGTAGAAACATAAGAATTTTAAGCACCATGTGCATCGAATGAATGCTTTATTATTAGATTCACAGCTGCAGAACTGTTTATTTAATTCTATTGGGAATGCCGCTTGATTTACGTTAATGAAATGCGACCGATTTTCTGCGTACCAAGCATATCTG
>SMSR01000155.1:8529-29423 GCA_019453355.1 Ceratina japonica
TATGACTGCATAATTTCTATGGAATTAATGCATTCCTAGATAAGCATAATTTTATACGGATTTATAGGAAGTTCATCGATAACTTGTGGAAAGGAGTGTACCTCTCGATGGCTGTAAATTCTCGGGACGATCTGCTAGCGAAATCGGACCACCCTACGCTATATCGATCTGACTTATCATGACTTATCCCCCGACGAAATCTTGTTTCTTCGTTAAATAAGAACCGAACGCCATGTCCATCGACTTACAGATACGATTTCGTACATTCCCTCTGTTTGAGAAATGATCCACGTGACAACTTTCGAGGATTTGCGTGTACTCATCACTTTCAGATTTAATGATTCTGATTCTGTAATGAAAGGATTTAACGACACGATATGATTTATAGCGTATAAAAGTTAAAAAAGTAGAAGTTGAATACCTTGATGGAAATCTGCAAATTAAATACAATTTTCTTAAATCATTATGTCGAGACATCGTGAGATTATTATGAAAAGAATAAATTACACAATTTCACTTTGAAACCTCGCAGAGACGCCGACTGTATTGATGAAAAATAATTGATGAGAAGATCTGAATGGGAGCCAGGTTTCCCATATGCTCGGGCGCTTGTGTGTCGTCATCGGCCGCTATCGCGGGTGATACGCGTGGGAAGGTAAAGGTTGAAGATAAGCCGGGATTTCGTACGACTCAATCGAGCCCCAGTAGGTGCTGCTATACAGGGGCTATTGTGCTCGGCTCGATAATCCGCGCTCGAATGAAAGAGTCGATAGACGCGTAATCCTCCTGCAAGCAGAAAGGTGCAAACAAGGGGAAGTTTTTTTCGGCTCGCCTGATTTCTTCACTACTGGCTTCCGACCCAACGCCCGGATACCTTCACTCTGAGTTTGCTATTGTGCTACCGAATGTGTTTATCTAATAGCATCCAGATTGATTATTGATTACCCAACGAAATAAATTTAGACTTATTTATTCATTCATTCATTCATTTATTCATTTAGTTCCTGTTCCATCTGGAAATAGGAAGAGCAGTGAAATTCAATGAAAATCTGTAAATTCTTTTATGAGAATTAAATAAAAAATTATAGTTCCTTAAATATTTGATAAAGCATATAATTACAAAAGCTTCCTAAAATAATAGAACTGTGTAAACAAATTAAATATCTTTTTTTATACATCATATGTGTACAATAAAAATATATAAAAAGATTTACAGAATATAATATCTGATGTTTGAGTATCATAATTTAACTACCATAAAGGAAACACTCAATGTTCAATTTCATTTTTCTATCAAATCATTCGATTTGCTAAGTGTTCGACAAAACACTACGTCCATAACATGAATTCCCATTAGATTGATCGACAGATAGAGGCAGCGGTCTTTTAAGAATGCCAGTCGTTCCTGTTCGTCTTCGTTGCTGGGACTGTTCGTCTTGTATCAGCGCCACGTCCATCGAACGCTGGCGAGGCTCGCGTGATAACGAGCCGGATACGGCGACTGTTTAAGGACGGGAAAGGTAGCCTGAGAAAGCGAGAAATTTCCAAATCGAGAAATGCCAGCGAAAACTTGACTGTCCGACGAGCGAAGACGAGCGGCTATCTCGATGGCCTTTCGGTTCACGCGGAGAAGAATACGCCGATTGTGCACCGGCCACTGATAAACTACCGTTTATAGCGCGTAGAAAAATTGTCGAGGTAGGTTGACTGACGCGAGAGGCTCGATTTGTAAAAGGAAACGTAGAAAGTTCGCTGATAATGCGGATCCAGGACTTGAAAGAATTATTCAACCGACGCGCATTCATTTGTGTCGTTGATCGATTATAACGCACGTTGAAACGTACAGAATCATCTTTTAATTAATTACTCCGATTCTCGGACTATAATTATACTTATTGCTGACGAAGTAACGAAGCTGTGAGGAAAATAAACAGCGACTCATCTCGAACTGTCCGTGGAATTAGCGTCCCGTCCTCGAAGCCTTTAACAAGCCTTATTTATTGCCCAAAAAAAAATGCCCGAAAGCGGCTAGATGGAGCGAAAAATACCGAGATATTCGGCGAGGTATAAAGTTCAAGCAATTCGACCATCGTATACCCGTGAATCAGGCGAGCCACGTAGCTAATAGGAGGGAAAGAAGCGGAAGAAAACGAAGGCGGGGTGTCAATCAGGCGACCGCCTCGGGATCGGGCCGTTTCCTCGCCGAAATGAAACGAAACGGCGCTCGAATCCGCTTTACGAGCGCAATTTCGCGAGGAATTACGGGCCTGGGCGAAACGAACCATTGCGTTTCCGTTATATTTTTCTCGGTACAACGACTGTGGCAGAGCGCGCGGTGCCGCGAGTGGTGACTAAAACTTTTCACCTCTGGCTTAAACGGGATAATTAACCGACTCCGGGATCTCCGAGGTAACGGTAAAAACGTAATATTTCAGGCTCGCCGGGTCTGGGCGTCGCGTCGGTACGCCACGGCACCGGCCCGACGCCCCTGCGCGCATTTACGCACCTTGTAATTTCGTCCAATTAAAAGGGACCGATAGCTGACCGGCTCTCTCGCTCGGAGGTCCTAGAACGGCCGAGTCTAGTTCCTATTAGCGCCTATAATTGCCGACAAAGGAGAGAGTTGCGAGAGAAAAATTGATCGCGCGCGCGAGCACAGCTGAGACGAGGTCTCGCCTCACGCGATATTATATACCTGTAATCAGCCGTCGTTTAACCTTAATGCCGTGTTGGTACTCACGCCTGAAAACTGGTGCGCGCCGCGAATTAAGCCTACCAGGTCATGAAGCCTTTCGGCACCATACTGGTACCCCATGTACCCCTTTTTATATAAAAAACGTTTTCGAAACTTAAGGTGCAACTTTTATAGATAAAAACTTGCTGTATTTTCTTTATTAAAGATTCTAATACATTAAATCTTGCAAATTAATAAGAGAATTTTATTAATTTGCAAGATTTCCTCTCTTTCTTTCTCCTGTGATCAGAATTAATTATAATATAGAGGTACAATAATTTACTGAATTTGATTACAGACATCAATAAAATAATGAATTATCAAGATAATTCTTATTTGATTCAAGATTATTTATTCTTGTGGCCTTTCGGCACCATACAAGTACCCCATGGCCTTTTTATATCAAAAACGTTTTCGAAGCTTAAGGTGCAACTTTTATAGATAAAAACTTGCTGTATTTTTTTTATTAAAGATTCGAATACATTAAATCTTGCAAATTAATAAAAGAAGTTGATTACATCTCCTGTGATCAGAATTAATTATAGTATACAGGTACACTTACTGAATTTGATTACGAACATTAAAAAAATAATGAATAATTAAGATAACTTTTATTTGATTCAAGATTATTTATTCGTGCGGACTTTATTTCAACAGATAAGAAATAATTAACTTAACTGGAGGGAAGTTTGGAATCGTTTATTGAGGCATTGGCACCAGACGTGGTCTCGGTTATTGACACATTTAATAAATATATGCGTACCGTTAAACAAAATTCAGCGATCAAAGCAGCTGGTCAATTATGTCAGCCCGGGGACGTAATTCAGACAGTACGATCAATTCCAGTGAGCGATTGGTGCTCCCGATGACTACGGAGTCGCGACGAAAATTATCATGCCCCGGTCCGGTGCCCCGGAGTACGTACGTATACCTACTGGCGGCGATGCACCTGCGTTCATTACGAGGCGCGGCTATCTGGGAACGTGAGCCGCGATAAGAATATCCAATTTGTGTGTACCCACCTATATCGTTTCATAATTCCGGTGCCGATGATGCCCCGGCAAACCGGGGAATTTAATTCCCAGTTAAACCGAGCCTCGGAAACGCACCGCGGCGACTGATCGACGACCGTTCTTATTCCATAATTGAACCCGCGCAAACCCGACGCTAAGACGGGGAGGAAATCGCGATCTAATGTCCGCTTCGATTATTGCCGGCCATAATTCATACGCACGGGTAATGAAGATAGCAACTTTCTTACAGACTGTTGCGGAATTTTCCGCGCGTGTTCCTCGTAATTGAAAACTATTTTGACTTAATCGAATTAGATCCGATAATCTTGGATCGGACGTAGAACGATTTCATACAAACAAGATAGGTACGTGTGTTTGATAGAATTTTCTCACTATCAATTTGCTTTCGCTACGGTTGATTTCATATTGAAGGATTTATTATCTCTGAGTGCACTCATGTTAGATGATCAATACTTATGTCAAAATCTGATTATAAATATTAAGAAAATTATTATTGTATTAATTGGAAGGACTAGTATTTGAAATTAGAATGTATTAGAAAATTTTGAACGTGTTTTTATTGTTTCAGTGAGTCATCGAGCGGTTCTTGAAAACACGCGGATTACCTAAGAGGAGGGAAGCGCATGGGAAGAAGCTGAGCGCGGCGGTATACGGTAAGTGCACGTAGCGCTCATTAATAACGCGATTATTAGGCGCGGCGCCAGCCCGGTTACGCTATTCGGATCCTAACCTAATTGGCATGGACAATCGGCCACGCCATGAGCCGTTTCGTCCACCGATGAATTTATCTTCTTTCCCGCGGACCCATAATTCTCCGACGGACCTACCTATGTCGCTCCTTCGACGAATAAATTTTTCCCCGCCGTCGCCGCCCACGCACGATAATCTTACACCGAGTGCATTTTCTACATTCTAGATAAAACAGATTCAAACATTTCTAAAACAGTTTTTTTTTTA
This sequence comes from Ceratina japonica, assembly GCA_019453355.1. Classification (NCBI taxonomy): domain Eukaryota; kingdom Metazoa; phylum Arthropoda; class Insecta; order Hymenoptera; family Apidae; genus Ceratina; species Ceratina japonica. Next base: position 13,255 of record SMSR01000155.1, read on the forward strand.
TTTCTTCTTCCATGAACTTGTAGAGTATCAAATAAATAAGTTTTTAAAAATGCTTGGCAATTCCGCACGTTCGATTTCGCACTCGAAACGACGACTCTCGTTACAATTGGTTTTTGGCAAAAGCATTTAATTTCTTCTACTATAAAGAAAAAGAAATCGTACGTGCATTCAATTAAAATTCACCTAATTCGTAAAATATCAGATAAACAAATTTAAAAAAAATGTTTCGCAATTCCGTACGTACGTTTTCGCACTTGTAACGATTCTCGTTACAATTTGCTTTGGCAAAAGTAAACCGACACCTGTGCCCAGAGATTGTCCGCCGATCGGCGGTGATTTCGCTGAAAATTTATATCCCTCGAACGTCGGACTCGTTGATCATCGCGGCGTCCCTTTTGCGGCTCGTTTCTCATTGTATCGGGGCAAAAGTTTGGCCGGGGCAAAAAATCGTCACCTGGCTGGAGCGAAAGGGGATCTGCGCGCTGGTTGGCGGCGACGCGGCCTGCCCGGAATGCCGGAAAAGGGATCCATGGATCATTGTTTTTGCGGCGGGCACCGGCGCGGAGACGGGACAGAAGCGGAGGGCATAAATCCCTCGGAGAGACTTTCATTGAGCGTAATTGGATCGCGGCCAATCGGCGTGGTCCGCCTGTTGCTCTCGCCCGTTCTAAACCCTCGCCCTCTCGCTCGTCGAAAATTGAATGGTGCCCAAGGAATCGTCGCGATCGAAACGGCACCGTTGCCATACCGATCGATTACCGTCGCGGGAAAAGCAAAGAAGTCCCGAGGCGTCCGGAAACGGGCGCGCGAGGAAGAGAGCCGCACGAGCGAATTCTGTTCTCGCGATTGGATCTCGTGTAAGCGGGTAACGAGCTTCCGGTCGATCGCGGCTCGTTCCACGGGCTTATAATTACAAACTGGTACGGTCTCCCGTGGATCGGCGACGGCGCACGAGCATCGAGAGCCGGTTATCAGGTAGCTGTCTTGTTAGGACCGTATACATTTCTGATGATAACGATTGTGATTAAACCGTTGGATTAATGCCCGCGGGCCGTGCGCTCGGAAAAACGCGTCGCTGCGCGCACGCGAATTTTGCATCTCTCCTCCTTGTGCGAGGCTCGAGTGAATTTCTCAACGGGGGACGCGATTCGCGCTGGCTAGTTTAGCTACATTGTGTTCATTATAAGCTACAAGGTTATTATACGTCTGTGCAGCGGAGGTTGACACGAACGTTTTCGATTAAATAATAAATGGGTGGAAACGGTTTTGAATAATCCCGCAGATAACATCGAGAGTCGGACGTGAACGTAATCTGGAAGGAAATCAAATTGTAAATATATGACAAGTAATTGACTCGATACTCGAACACGTTATCGTTTAACGCGCCGATATATCAGCGAGCGATAAATAACGATAATGGCTACACCGCGTGAACGCGCGAGCTCTCGCGCAATAGACAACGGTTTTCAGCGCGCGGATAAAAATCGATGACTGGCAGCCGGTCGCACGTATTATATCTGGGCCGTGGGACGCGGCGGCGCGGGTGCGGAGGTGTCCGGGCCGGGTGAAGGCAGCGCGCGCGCGCGCGCGCGGAAAAGAAGTCTTGGAAACGCGCGAAACGATACGTCGCGTCGAGGCCATGCGACGCGGCCGCGATTGTATGCAAATCGCGGCTGCATTCAACGGCAGCGCGCGGCCCGTGCAGCGCGCGCGGACGCGCCGCGATCAAGCGATTATTAGACGGCCGGTACGTGACTCGGGACCGCTGGTAATCCTAATACGTTTATAATGCCTGCAACGCGGAAAACTGAGCCGGTGCCCAGCAAATTAAGAACCGCGACCGCGCGATGTTACGGTAAGGGTCTGTTATCCGGGACCATTATACGCTTCGGGATTTTAATTTAGTAGCGAATGAAGAGGAAGATCGGTATCGTTAAAAGTGTATCGTATCTTCTATGTATACTGGTTTGTTTAGATATACTGTTTTTATATTTATGGGAAGCAAATTCTATATACATGTCACAAAATGAGAAAATTAATTGAGCTGAACATTATTTTTTTTTAATCTGAGAAAATAGCCTGACGTGTATTTTATACGTATTATAAATGTAGCATTATTTGATAGAGGTATGACAAACCTATTTTGGGATAAAAGTCGCACTACTGATATTCTGTATTACTATACTTTGGTTCATCTGTTGGATAATTTATTTATTCATTTATTTAATTCACGGATAATTATTCCTTTTACATATTGAAGAGAGTGGTACAGAGCAGTAAAAAAAAGAAAAAGAGATATTATAACGACTGAGAAGCAAAGAAAGCACAAAGCTTTCTTCTAATAACTAAGCTGGAGTCAATAAAAATGTCAAAAATGTGACAAAATCTGTTGGCTTTAGATAATATTCTGTTTACTACATTCGAATGTCCAAATCGAGAAGTAAATCTCATTGGACAAAAAGTTTTGTTAGGTCTGAGATTGCGAGATGGAGCGTATAATTTGATTTGCTCCAGGAGAGCAGGAGAGTCTATTTTATGATTAAGTAGGTTAAAGAGGAAAATTAGTTCCGAGATCGTTCTTCTATTTTCAAGGGTGGTTATACCAAATTTCAGCATGATTGCTAATGTACTAAATTTCAGCATGATATAATGTATTTACAGTGATAAACTGACCGTTTAATCATCTGTGAAGGGGAACAATATTTTGCGGAGGGACGGATATCGGTAAGTGAGTGTTTCAGAAAAAAGTCAGAAAATATTGGTGATGTGGTTGTGACGGCGGGGCATGGGGACCGTTACGCGGTCAAACGGTTTTGCGGCAATAAATTTGCCCGCGACACTGATTGCTTCCATAAATCGATCGACTTATTAAATCAGTTAAATCGATTTATTAATTTTGACGCAAAAATCGCGCTGCCATCGACCTCCCTATACCGCGCTGCCCTCTCATACTAGCCGGACACATTTTAAGACGGCGCGAGCCGATTGATTTATCGGCTGTAATCAATTTCGCGCCGAAACTTTCGCATGAATAAGTAATACCTCGCCTTGCGTGGTCTCCTCGTCTTTGCCACTCATCTTCAGATTCCTCAAATGTCTCGCAACGTTGACAGTTCACAGATGTAAATCTGATTGTCTTCTAAAATCGCAGAATTGGATTTAATGATATTTTTATTGGTATTATTGGATATTTAATTCATTATTTCTTAAGTGGTTCATTGATGTTTGTAATAAATATACAATTTCTATAAATTTCTAAGTTTTTTGAAAATATATGAATACATACAAAAATTATTATGTACATGGTTTTACGATAATCAGTCAAATATTTCAGTTTACTCTCATTTTACACATGCTTATGTACTCTCAGGATCAAACCGTGTACTAGAGAAAGTCATTAGAAAATTTATAGTATGCTAGTTTTATAATCATGCTAGTCTGACTATAAACAAGGATAGAATAATTCATAGGAACCATATCGATCATCTTTCCCGGCCTCAAGCGCAGATTTCTCAAGCAGCATCAAAACCTTATGACTTCTGGATAGACATATTTAAAAAAACTCTACTCCACCGTTGGCTCCGGTCGATCTTATCGATCTCTACCTTCAAGCTGTGTGTATATAATATATGTGCATCGATTTTGATCCGGCCGGCATCGATCGTTCATCGGCGCGAGATAACGACGGCGTTTAACGCGTAGCAGCGGTTTCCATCGCGTCGTCATCCTCGCCGCTGGAAGCGCGGATTCGTGTCGATGTCTATCTGAATGGCACCCGACTGTCTTCGAGTGCTCCAATTTGTTTTCTGGCACACACGGGTGCACCACCTCGTCCGACCTCCCGTCGTCGACGTCCGCTACTTAAGTTGCATTCAGAACTCTTAAATCACTGACCTATATTAACGCCAACGCATCTCGCAGCCAATATCGATGTGAGATACAGTCTTGTGTCTCAGGTTTTATGCAGCATCTCTTTCGATCGAAGAAACGCACGATTTAATGGAAAAATAAAATGTAGGTTTCTTAGTTTTAATATCTTTTTGATAAGAATTCTTATTATGTAATCTTTTGACCCGTTGGCATAATTATATGGTTGTACTACTTGGAACGGAATTATATATNCGATTTAATGGAAAAATAAAATGTAGGTTTCTTAGTTTTAATATCTTTTTGATAAGAATTCTTATTATGTAATCTTTTGACCCGTTGGCATAATTATATGGTTGTACTACTTGGAACGGAATTATATATTAATCACTGTGATTTTTTTTTATTACCTTAGAATTAGTATTTTCACATAAAATTGATAAATATAATGATTTATTTACTTTTATTAAATACACTGTGTACATCCTTATTTGGTTTGCAAAAAATACACTGTAATTATTTACAGAACTGGGACAACTAATAATTTAATATTTAGCTTAATGAATTTTTGTATGAAGTAGATATATTAAAATGGAACGAGGTGATATGTAAACGAGGTTTCACCTATCAAAATAGTCTGAAGAGAGAAAAGGGTCTGAGAAGTAGAAAATTGGAGAACATCCCCAATCACGCCCACAATTTTCTCGTGCACCTGATCCCAACGACCTGTAAAAGACTCGAAAACGGTGGTCACTGTGAATGCACCTTTAATCGACGATCCTTGCCAACTCCGCGGGATGCCATGCCTCGAGTCAGGCATTCCTGACACCCTGAAGTGGCTGTCGGAACCAGAAATGGAAAGAGAGAGAGAAGGACAGAGCGGGAAAGAGCGACGAGGAAAACGGATAGATGAATCGAGAGAAGCCGAAAACATATCTAGAGTCCTAAGGGATAACAAGTGCGGCCCGGTTCTAAACCAGTAGCTATACCTGAAACTCGGAGAGAAATCGTGGAAGCCGTAATGTTATCTCAAAGCTTTGTTACATGTTTACTCTGTCAGTTTAAAGAAAGCTGGCTCAGAGGAGAGGAATAATGGAGGGTAGCATAATTGAAAGATATGGACTGACGCGTGTTGCCACAGTGTACGAGTTTATGAATCGTTACCTCGGCCTGACGCAGATTGAGCGGGACCGAAACGCAGACCGGCGACGCTGAACTAGAGGAGGACGAATCTCATGGGAATGCAATGCGGAAATTTCAACCCGGACCTTCTTCCTCTCTCCTTGTCCTCCCTCTCACGCTTTCCACTGTCCTTTCTACTCAACGTATCTTTCAGTCCACCAGTTACTAGCCTCACAATGGCTGCTAACAAACAGTGGTAAAAAACATGAAATATAAATATGTTATATGTTTATTAAGATATATTACAGGTGTGATTAATATCAATTTTTTTTTTCAATTTCAATTTCTTTATTAAACGNTGTACTAAATTTCAGCATGATATAATGTATTTACAGTGATAAACTGACCGTTTAATCATCTGTGAAGGGGAACAATATTTTGCGGAGGGACGGATATCGGTAAGTGACTGTTTCAGAAAAAAGTCAGAAAATATTGATGTGGTTGTGACGGCGGGGCATGGGGACCGTTACGCGGTCAAACGGTTTTGCGGCAATAAATTTGCCCGCGACACTGATTGCTTCCATAAATCGATCGACTTATTAAATCAATTAAATCGATTTATTAATTTTGACGCAAAAATCGCGCTGCCATCGACCTCCCTATACCGCGCTGCCCTCTCATACTAGCCGGACACATTTTAAGACGGCGCGAGCCGATTGATTTATCGGCTGTAATCAATTTCGCGCCGAAACTTTCGCATGAATAAGTAATACCTCGCCTTGCGTGGTCTCCTCGTCTTTGCCACTCATCTTCAGATTCCTCAAATGTCTCGCAACGTTGACAGTTCACAGATGTAAATCTNTGAAATATAAATATGTTATATGTTTATTAAGATATATTACAGGTGTGATTAATATCAATTTTTTTTTTCAATTTCAATTTCTTTATTAAACGGACATGAGTCCAGTATGACACTTGGTATAAAAAATGTTTAGAAAAACCAAGAATAATATACATATATACAGGCAAAAAATACAGGAAACTAAAGAGACATACAAAATTAACATAAATAAACTAAATTAAATTCAACTATCACAGACACTACGGGGACGAAGGTGCCAAAGCTATATCGACTGTTATAATATTACGCTAATATAGTATATTTATATTTTTGACATTCGAGTGCAATTTAATATTAGCAATGGTACTTTAAATTGATACTTTAAATAATAATTAGAATTTTTTCAACGTGACAAAACAAATTTTGTTTTCTTTTTATTTTTCATAGAAGAATTTTAAAAATAGTCACTTGACAACTCTGATAGGTTTAGTGTTAAAATCGTCTTTCTTAACCAATGAGATAAATCAACGTTTAATCCGTTCGTTGAAATCCTGGAATAAAAGATCTGGAAATAATCCGGATTTCTACGAGTTTGTCTATTAATAGGGTAAAAAGGTTGCGAAGGCGTTTTCTTGCGCGGTGGCAAAAATAATAGCCAGACGTCGGACGGGGTCTTGTCGCGCGATATTTTAAGTGATATCGAGTTATTAATATCCCGCGTTAGGTGTCCCGCGACTAAATATACATTTTTGGCGCTGACCCAAGCTGACCGCTGGCTGGTTTTATCGCGGGGGGATAATGTTTTACCCGATAATTAGAAACCGTAGATCTCGGTGGGCGGGGCCCGGGGGGGCCGCTCGATAACTTTTAATTGGGAACCGAGCCGGTGTACATAATACGTCTCCGTTCCCGTTCCCGTTGCTATGGCCGCGTACTTTCAGCATTCCTCAAGGAACAGCCGCGAGCCAGCCTCAGATATCTTAACAAATCGGTCCGAGTTCCCCTCGAGTTCGAATCTTTTTTTCCATTCTCCCGCTGCTTTGTGCCCATCGCTTCCATTCCGTCCGTTCGGGCTCCGTTCGTTCGTTCGTTCGTTCGTTCCCGGAGCGATCCAACCTGGACCGGAGCGATCTCTTCGGTTCTACGGGAACTCATTAGTGCTGCCAGACTGGCCAAGACGGAAACCAGAGATCCGAGATCCTCGATCATTAAGACAATGTTTATTAGCGAACTTTGCATAAAGATATTTATTGCCTGGCGTCTCTAACCTCTGCTACACGGTGTTCCCTGGCCGTCGCCAGCCACCGCGCCCGGTCCCGTTCCTTGGGAACCACGCGAATTTGTGACAAGCTTCAATTTTTCCTTTCTCTCAATATTATAAAAAATATATATAATTTAAAAAAAAAAGTATGTAGACTAACTAATAAATAATAAACTGTAGACTTGAGAGAGAAATTATTTGGATTGAGATTATAAATAATCCTTTTAATCGGGAATATTTGTAAATGGGTTTGGAATTACACCGTTCNAATAATAAACTATAGACTTGAGAAAGAAATTATTTGGATTGAGATTATAAATAATCCTTTTAATCGGGAATATTTGTAAATGGGTTTGGAATTACACCGTTCGGGGACGTTCGGAAAAAATGATCGGGAGCAGCGTGATCGCGGAACAAATGCGAGAGGCCATCAAGGCCCGAGAGTTGAGGCGATCAAGGCCGAAAAAAGGCTTCCGTGTGGATCGTGCGCGAATTGCGCGGCGGCGGCGTTCCCGGTTCTTTTTCGCTCGGGCCTGCGTCGTCGCCGCCAGTCCGTTCCCCTTTCTTCTTTATCTCGATCCCCGTTCAAAGTCAACTTACCGGGGCCACGATCTCTCCACGACGACTCATTAGTGCTGTCAAGCTGTTGAGCCAGCAGCAGAAATCAAAGCTAACTAGGGTGCTTGATCGCCCGGACTTGTATTAAGGGTATTTGCATAAAGAACGCTTTTATCGGTATTAGAAATTCCACTCGGGCGAGACGCCAGGGGTGGCTCCGGCTTTCTCCGCGTGTCTATCCGTCGAACCACCGCGCTGTCCCTTTTGTCTCCGCTCGGCGTACGCCGCCGGCTACGCGCGTCTAATTTCGATTAATGAGACACAATTAACTCGGTTTGTTCATCAACGTCCGAACACGCCGATTACGCTCCGACCGGAGCTCGACGGAGGGAGGGGTGGGGGGGAGAAAAAGAGCGAAGCGAAACGCATCGGCCGGACCCTTTCGAGTAGACGAAGGTTAATGGTCTCTAGCGAAAGACGCCCGAAGAAGAGGTCTCTGTGACAGCTCCGATAGAGAGTAGACGGAGAGATGGTAGTTAGTAACCGAAGAAGCGTCTGTTAACGCCCGGTATTCACATGTAAATCAAGCACCAACGAGAAATATATTAAAAGGAACGGAAGAACAATCTGGATGAGCTCTACGTAGGAATCTTTACCATAGCTAAAAGAAGAGAGAGAGAGAGAGAGAGAGAGAGAGAAATGTGAAGGGCAACGATGTTAAGTGTCTGTTACGACGGACGCATAGGTGCGTTCTGAAACCCTCTTTGTAACAGTATTCTCGTTCGGTAGCGTCGATACGTGAGTCGATTTTTCTCAGACCTGTCGTACCCTCGGGACCAGTGACAGGCACCCGTTCCATACGCAACGTCCGAGTATCAGTGTATTTGATGCTCACAATCGGAGTGCTCGAAATTGTGTTATGTCGATGGGCTGGAATTGCCAGCCTCTCGGCCTTCCGATCGACTGCGATCCATATACTTCTTGCAAACAGACGGTCAGCGAAGATCGCTCTTGATCAGAAGTAAATACTTACTTGAAGAGTTGATGGATTTTTTGTGCCAGCAGAAGTTGAAGCGCTGATTTTTTATATGATTTTTTTCACACTTTCCTTATTTAGTAAATTATTTAATATTTCCTCACACTTTCCTTCCAAGAGTTGATGGATTTTTTGTGCCAGCAGAAGTTGAAGCATTGATTTTTTATATTATTTTTTCACACTTTCCTTATTTAGTAAATTATTTAATATCTCCTCACACTTTCCTTATTTAGAAAATTATTTATTATTTCCTGTTTTATCTAATGGTATAGAATCAGTGGTTAATTATGAATGTACAGTTTGGTATAGTGTCAATGATACTTTCCCTCATTAAACCGATATCATTATTGACGGCTTTCGCGAAAACGAGGCGAAGATGAGGAGCTGTAATTACGGACACGATGCCGTGTTCGTTACCGAGGATTTATTTGTCTCACAGGATTGTACAGAAGCGCGATCTTGATTCTCCCGTTAATATTTCAAAAGTCGTGCAACGAACTAGAGCCGTATGTACTCTCTCGCCGCCGAGACGTATAATTATTTCCAATTTCTCGACTCGAGAGCCTTTGCTAAGATCATTTGGGCAGGAAAATAAATGATCCTGCAGGTAAAAAGATTTCATCTTTCTAATCACACGCTTTCCATGGGTTCTTAAATAGTGGAAGAAATCGGAGAGAAACTAGGCAACGAAAAAAAGGATGACTCACGTTAAAGGAGTTACTTTCCTCAATCTTTTCTCAATTAAAAAATTAAAATCGATAACAATAAACTATACTTTGAAATAAATATAATAACAATATTTCTTAGAATAACAATAGATTAGTATTAGGTTAGCAACTAAATGATAGCGCGCGTTTTGTCGATAAGTTTCTTATATAAAATCTGCAATCACTTAATTGCCAACCTAATAATACTTAAAAGAATTGTACGAGTAGGAAGGCATGGAACTCCCATTATGGAGCCTCAAAGTCTCATCGATCATCAGAGACTTACCCTCGTTGCAAAATATCAGGCCACGAGGTACCGGAACGTCCATAACCGGAGTTCAAAGTATCCCCTTCAAGTATCATCGACTTTCAATTACCCAATATTCCCAAACATTGATTTCGGTCCCGCGGCGCGCACTGTTGACCCGCAAGATTCGGTCCCACCGCGTTCGGCCCGCCCGAGTGTAACGCGATAACGTGCAATCACGATCGCGGCGTGACGAAATGAAAAAAAAAGGGAAAAAGAAAGGGTAAGCGCATCGAGGATAATTGCCAGGGCGAGGTTATGTGTGGGCGTGAAGGAAAACGCGAACGGGGAAAGAGTGGCTTTCGATAGCGCACACGGATGCGGGCCAGAAGGTGGAGCATTGAACGTGCACCGATGTCTGTTACGTGCGCGTACGGGAACGTGCGCCGCTTTCGTGCCGTTCCGTTCCGTGCCGTGCCGAGATAAGTGGTGTATGATTTGGCGATGATTGATGGGGTCGTAGGTCAAAGTGATCAGCGGCGCTCCGGGCGCCTTGACTCACCTGACCGCGCCGGGCCCAGGCTCTCGAACACCGGGGGCCCTCTGGCCGTGTAATACGCCTTCGACCCTCGCCGCCCATACCACCGTCCTCTCCACCGCTATTTGTTGGTATTGCCCACGTGCGCCTCTTCATGGGAACTTTTTCTCCAAAAATAATTCAGGACAGATTTCATAATTCCTAACACTTTGCAAGTTTATCGAAATTTTATACGCAAGGATTTATGTCAAATTTTTTTAACGGTATTGACGCTTCCTGAGTCGAAAAAATAATTATGGTTTTGAACTTATTTATCCTACGAAGGATGTGGAGATGGAAATCATAACTTGAGCATAGGAATATAAGAGAAAATTTAACTCTAATTTGAACCTATATCTAGTCGTTATGTCCGCTTATAAACGATATAGATCTAAAATAGAGTTTATAAAATATAATCGAGTCCCTCAAGTCTTACTTCAAGAGTTTGGCAAAAGATCCTGTAGGTTTATACTAGTATCTATGAAACTTAACATTTGTGCTCAAAAGTTCATTGGCTGGCAACACTTGAGGACATGTGCACTGAGAGGACCCCATGATACCTACGTTTTTTTGGCTCATATTCTAAATCAAGAATCTCTTTTACGTTCACCCAATTTATGCCGAAATTATTATTATTTTTCTTTAACAATTCTTGTAAACTGTATTGTTGCTGTATAAAAAAAAATTCTATTTTATAAATTAGATTGTTTTAAAGCCTTTTTTAAAATTTATAATAGGAAGTATAAGAATAAACAGAATAATTCATTTCAGATGCGTATCAGATTCAAATGTGCATAGTTCGTAAACTAATTTTATATAACACAGTAAATATTTCAGAGGATCCTAAAAAAAATCTTATAAACCTTTAAATAGGCCTTCAGGTTCCCATCTCTTACTTCGACAAACAAATTATAACTACTTTCGTGAACGAACTAAAGGCCTAAAATATAATTTGAGATTTTTTTAGGGACTTATAGGTTCTAATTAGAGTTATATCAAATATTAAGTTCTGAGATAACTCTACTAGTTCTACTTTTTAGAAGACCTCATATCCTATTTTCAAATAGACCTAATTACCTATTTTCTAATAGACCTAAACTGGGGTACATTTAGGTTTAGAAGATTCAAATTATAGTTAAATTTTCGACTCGGGATTCGAATTCTACTTCAATTACTGGAATACCATAAAATCGCATGAGGTAACCAAATAAGATATGTTAAAGAAATCGAGAAGAATTAAGAGGCATTGAACTTTTTGCCCGTTTCGAACGGTGGAACGATCTGCCATAAATCACTAGTAGTATAATAAGCAGAAGCTCGACCGGTCGACCCATATCTAATTCCGGCGCGTGATTTCCGCAGTACCGCGATCGCAAACAATTAGCGGCAAAATTACGACGCGGGTACCGTGCGCGGTGGGTGTGTACTCACTAACTCAACGTGAATCACCGTCGCGATCTTCCGGATCGCGGCCCTCGTGTATAATCGCTGCGTTTCCGAGAAGTCTCTCTTCTCTCCACGACAAATTGCCCCAACCACCTATACAACCTCCGTCTCTCTCTCGCTGTTTTTTTTCCTTCTCTCCACCCCCTCTGCCCACACCCCAACGTAGCACGGTGAATATAAACCGCGCCATTAGTCAAGCTTCTGACTAATTCGGGCAATTAAGATCGGAACGGGGACCAAGGTATGAGCCAGAATCGGATGGGATCTAGAAGTGAAAACGAGCCTAACCGTTCAAACCGTCGAACACCTATGTAGATGTACCTCTGGCGGCGGCGGCGTAGGGTTTTCATCGACCACGACCACGGCGATAATTAGCCGTAATTCGAGAGAGATGATCAGGATGTTGTTGGATATTAATCTTCGTGACTGCTTGTTCGATTTGTCTTCGCGTTACCGAGCCGAAAAGTGTACCGCGCGGAAATTTATGAGGACTGTTACGATCTCGCGATAAAATAATTTTAGGAACCGAAAAAGCGGAGCAGCGTTTTTTATAAGACTTTTACGATTTCGTATTTTTAGTCGATTTTATTGAATTCGTGTTTTTACTAGCTATAAATTTTTCTGTGACGAGCCTAACTGCGACAATAAACAATATCGTCGGGGCGAGGGGGAAAAAGAGTAGAACTAATTGGCGTAGACTGTTTTTCTTTGGTCAGGAACGTCGGGCTAATCAATTTGAGCCTAAGTGGAGATTACGACAATGTCCCGCGAACGTCCCTCGCGGTAAGTTTCTTTCCCTCTTTTATTCGTCGCGGCACCAAGTGGCACGGACCAGGCGTGGCGCTAATAGATTAATTTATTACGGCGAAGCCCTCAAAGGCGCCGCCCGACATCGCTGTCCGACGACATATTAGTATCGTGTCACGGCGATCATTAAACGCGACCCTCGGGGGTGGGGTGAGAATCGTCCGGCGGCGGAATGTTAATTCCATCGGGATTCGCATTGCCCGCGGGAATGCGCGCTGCGCAGTGGCGTGGGTGGAACCTCGTGGTCTCACAATATTCTTTTCCCACTTCTAATCAAATGATGTATCACAAGATGATGCAACTTCTTTCATAGAGAAAAGAATATTTCTTCGGAGAGAGAGAATGCTGATAATAATATGTATAATACCAAGAAAAGTTGAAAAGTAAAGTGATTTTTCATTAGAATAAATGACCCTTTTCTCAAATGTCCCTTTACTTTTTAATTTCCCCTCGTAATTGCATATACAGGCAATTATGTTTCTGGGGTGGAGCAGATAGAGTCAGAGACAGATAGTATATGAGAATAATTTTTCTTCTTCTTTTTGTATTACTAGAATTAATGTAATGATCTTTGATTACATTCTTTCACTAATAAAAACAAGGATTAGCAAGGAAGCGACATAGAATATTGAAGCTCTCGCTTGAAACTCTAAGAATCAATCAAAGACCTTTCTATGAAATTTAGCCCTTTCGTAGCGGGACACTTCATTCTTCTCTTCGATTAGACATCGGGCTTTCGTTCCCCCACACGATGTCAACAAGACTTCCTTCGATCTTCGTGGAACCTACCTTTGCTTTTTGTGCTCTAAAAGTCAGCGAGAATCTGGCAATCATCGACTAATCACTTTATTTTACACGACGTCGGGGTAATAGGTATTCAAGACAGCNTCTCTCCACGACAAATTGCCCCAACCACCTATACAACCTCCGTCTCTCTCTCGCTGTTTTTTTTCCTTCTGTCCACCCCCTCTGCCCACACCCCAACGTAGCACGGTGAATATAAACCGCGCCATTAGTCAAGCTTCTGACTAATTCGGGCAATTAAGATCGGAACGGGGACCAAGGTATGAGCCAGAATCGGATGGGATCTAGAAGTGAAAACGAGCCTAACCGTTCAAACCGTCGAACACCTATGTAGATGTACCTCTGGCGGCGGCGGCGTAGGGTTTTCATCGACCACGACCACGGCGATAATTAGCCGTAATTCGAGAGAGATGATCAGGATGTTGTTGGATATTAATCTTCGTGACTGCTTGTTCGATTTGTCTTCGCGTTACCGAGCCGAAAAGTGTACCGCGCGGAAATTTATGAGGACTGTTACGATCTCGCGATAAAATAATTTTAGGAACCGAAAAAGCGGAGCAGCGTTTTTTATAAGACTTTTACGATTTCGTATTTTTAGTCGATTTTATTGAATTCGTGTTTTTACTAGCTATAAATTTTTCTGTGACGAGCCTAACTGCGACAATAAACAATATCGTCGGGGCGAGGGGGAAAAAGAGTAGAACTAATTGGCGTAGACTGTTTTTCTTTGGTCAGGAACGTCGGGCTAATCAATTTGAGCCTAAGTGGAGATTACGACAATGTCCCGCGAACGTCCCTCGCGGTAAGTTTCTTTCCCTCTTTTATTCGTCGCGGCACCAAGTGGCACGGACCAGGCGTGGCGCTAATAGATTAATTTATTACGGCGAAGCCCTCAAAGGCGCCGCCCGACATCGCTGTCCGACGACATATTAGTATCGTGTCACGGCGATCATTAAACGCGACCCTCGGGGGTGGGGTGAGAATCGTCCGGCGGCGGAATGTTAATTCCATCGGGATTCGCATTGCCCGCGGGAATGCGCGCTGCGCAGTGGCGTGGGTGGAACCTCGTGGTCTCACAATATTCTTTTCCCACTTCTAATCAAATGATGTATCACAAGATGATGCAACTTCTTTCATAGAGAAAAGAATATTTCTTCGGAGAGAGAGAATGCTGATAATAATATGTATAATACCAAGAAAAGTTGAAAAGTAAAGTGATTTTTCATTAGAATAAATGACCCTTTTCTCAAATGTCCCTTTACTTTTTAATTTCCCCTCGTAATTGCATATACAGGCAATTATGTTTCTGGGGTGGAGCAGATAGAGTCAGAGACAGATAGTATATGAGAATAATTTTTCTTCTTCTTTTTGTATTACTAGAATTAATGTAATGATCTTTGATTACATTCTTTCACTAATAAAAACAAGGATTAGCAAGGAAGCGACATAGAATATTGAAGCTCTCGCTTGAAACTCTAAGAATCAATCAAAGACCTTTCTATGAAATTTAGCCCTTTCGTAGCGGGACACTTCATTCTTCTCTTCGATTAGACATCGGGCTTTCGTTCCCCCACACGATGTCAACAAGACTTCCTTCGATCTTCGTGGAACCTACCTTTGCTTTTTGTGCTCTAAAAGTCAGCGAGAATCTGGCAATCATCGACTAATCACTTTATTTTACACGACGTCGGGGTAATAGGTATTCAAGACAGCGACGAAAATAGGATCCATCAAGAGTCCTTTCTTGGTATTTCTTAGTTTTTGGAAGATCGGCATGCCGTAGGAAGTGGTAAAATGCTCTTCTTGATTGACCACTTTCTTGATTGAACGCCAGAAAAACGGAGCCTAAATGTAATTACAATCCGAACCAATGACTTAATTTGCTGTTTCTTCATTCTTGGATCTTTATATTGGAACTTCAATCTCGTATTAGATTATATTATATAAATCCAAGATTTGTTTGATGTTTTATTGAATCTCCTAGATTAATAAAAAAGAAAGGAAAGGAAGAAAATTATAGAACTCTTATTTTATTCGATCATACGAATTATTTATGGCACATATTTTCCAAAGAATTTATGCAAATAAAATTCTATGATATAGATATCTCCTAGATTAATGAAAAAGAAAGGAAAGACAGAATCCTATAGAAGTCTTATTTTATTCGATTATATAAATTATTTGTGGCACTTATTTTCCAAAGAATTTATACAAGTAGAATTGAATGATATAAATATCTCCTAGATTAATGAAAAAGAAAGAAAACAAAGAATCGGAACTCTAATTTTATTGAATCATACAAATTATTTATGGCATTTATTTTCCAAAGAATTTATACCAGTAAAATTCTATAATACAGACATCTCATAAAATATAATAAGTTTTGCAAAGAAGTTCTGTAAATTGTCAAATGGCCTATTCGAAAGTTTGATTCACGGGATCCCCGCGCGAGATCAGCCCACGTGGCCGTTAACTCTCAACACCATAAATCCACCGTTCGCGGCGTCATTAGCACCGAATAACGAGGCCGATGTTGCGGTTGCTCCAGCTGGGGTCCCCGACGTCGGACCCCGGCGTCCGAAATAACGACACCCGTCGGCCGCGGAATCATGGGGTGCGTCACATTCCCGGAGATCCGAAAATAAGTAGCATCGCCCCTCGTACGCGCGGCCCATTTGCATGGAGATTCCGGGACCCGCGTCGGATTCCTCCATTCTTCAAAACGGCCATCCTTCTGGACCGTTTCGCGAACGTCCGCTGACTCTCCCTCGTGCGAAACCCGTTCCTCCCAGAGTGACGTTACGACCGTTTAGGGGAGTTTACGAGGGAAATCGACAAATTTATGCGACTACTTATTAACTTTTTAATAATCATTTCTGATAGTCTCTCGATTATG
>SMSR01000156.1:0-39616 GCA_019453355.1 Ceratina japonica
TATCCTAAATCCCTTCAGCAGGCCGTAGAATGTCTAATAACTCCCATGTTCCGCATACTTCTTTTTAATATACTGTGCAAACTTTTTTAATTTTGTTATGGGCGTTGTAATACAGACGAGTTCGAGCTTTGCATACTTCAACGAGCCTGTGTCCTCTTTCTCCTTGTCTTCCTCTTCCGTCTCTCTCTTTCGCCTCTCTTTGTCTCTTCTCTCGTCTCCTCTTTTTACGTTCTTTAATGTCATTGAAAGTTCCCTTTAGTTTTCTCACTGGATCTTTAATAACGGCCACACCAATGCTTTGTGCTAGAATGAAACAAGTTTTACGAGACGCCGTAAGACCCAGAAATTACTATCCGTCTCATGTATTTTTCACTTCGCAGCGTAATATGTATTCCTTTACCTTCGCCACTGTGACTCCATTGACATCTCCCTACTGTTCCAAACAAAGTTGCGCAGTGTAAAAAAAATGTCAGAAAACTAGACTCTCGCCAGAGAACGTAATTTTCCTTGGCATCCTATTTTCTGTACATGCATTATCCATTGCAAATGCTCTTGTAGTTAGACCACGGTTTCTTAAGTATTCATAGACAATTTGAATATGTAAAACAGTATGTGTCTTCCACTTACTAATCTGCAGCCTGTTTCTACGTGAATTTATTTTTATTTATTTCGTTACTTCCTGTTTTCGCACCGAAAATCTTTGCACACGTGTAAGAGGTTCGATGCTCCAAATGTAACCAAACCATTTCGACGTGTCGATTATTGGAAAACATTCCATTTCCAGCCACGGTGTTAAAGATCACTCGGAACCACATGCACAGCTATTCCTATAGTCACTCGACTTCCCAGAACGAAGGTTCATCGTGTCTCGTTTACGTTAATAACATAAAACGACCAACGTGCTCTATTTTCTGGTGAGTCCCAAAATATTCCAATACAGTAATAAACGAAGCTTAAACTCGTCTCTGGTCAGTACCATCGAGCAACGAGGGTTATAAATAAGCTAGCATAATTTACGTGCGAATGACGTCGAATTCGAGGAGTTATGGGATCGTGAAAGTAAATAAAATATGAAGATTTGTTGCGTTTTAAGTGTTCCCTTGAAAAGTAACGTCGCGGCACGGGTTTATTTACGAGACGAGGAAATGGAATTTCCATCATTTTCTGATATTTATAGAATTCTATCGACCTTTAATTCTATAACGTGGCGTACAATTTACGGTTTCACATGGCCAGCAGCAAGCTCGCAGAAAATACGGCCGTTCCCTTCCCTCGACAGATTTGTGCTTCCCAGAACGCGAACGCTGCCGTTCACAGTGGCTCCCGTTACCTCTGCGTTCAATTAAAACCGTTACATCGCTCCCGTCTTAATGACAACGGTAATCATTGGCCATTAACATTCCGACTAGTTTTATTATGGGAAATGAACAGTTGAACAATGAAAATGAGTAAAATTGGCTCGTCTAATTTGTCAGCAGTTATACGATGGAATTGGGTTGAACCGAGCATCCGGGATAAGTACGAGTTTAACAGTGAGGATAGTTCGTTAGCAGCGCGGAGGTCTGTCGATGAAATCTCGGAGAGGATCGTAGCTGCTGCTGATGCAACGACTATTAGAGGATCCTGAGAAACCTTGCCAAGTTACCACGCGCTTATTAATCCCAGTTGAGCTAATTACGTTCAACCGGGAATACCTTTCCACGAATGCGAGACTATTTAATTAGATCGCTTTTCATATAGAATTCTTAACTGGAACACTGCACGAAATTACTTAGTATTTTACGATAAAGATATAAACTCACGTTAAATTAATTTTATTGCTAAACGATTTTATAAAACATAATACGAAAGAATTTGAGGATGAATCTGAAGTGGATTGTCATAGAAATGTCATGTATCTGTACTCGTTTTTGGTCACGCGTCACGTATTGAAACGTTAGCAAGGGGACGGGAAAAAGGAGGATCGAAGGGAGGGAGAAAAGACGAAATAACGGGGGTCAAATTGCCTTCGCTACGAGTCGCTTATCGGTGCCCGCGAGTCTGCCGATTCGAACCCACGGCGCGACGACGACGACGCGACGGAGGACCGAGGGGGCTCGAGGTATACCTTCCCGTTGATTCAATTCGCCGGCTCACAATGACGTCCGCCGGAAATCCAATCGTGTCCCGGAGGCGCATTTTCATCGCCGACGCGCACTTTTGACAGGCGGCTCACGTGCTGCCGGGCTAACGAAATTACTTTTCGCGTCGTCGGGACATCCGCTTAAATACGGTTTCCATGGGTTTTCCACCGGCCGGAAACTCCGGGGCCCCCGGTAAATCTGCCAGGACGGTCTCCGAAGGAGAGGGACCGTCCGTGAGACGCGACGGGTCTAGGGAGACGCCAGACACCGGCGAAAGATAGGGAAGAAGGTAGGAAGCGACGCGACGCGTCCCAGGAATAAGGCGCGTCGCCGTACGCGTCTATATTTGCGCGTTGCCCCTCGATGCGCGCCGGTTTAGAAACGGCCCGTTGCCAGATGTAATCAAAGTTTGCAGACAACCACCTCCTGAGACTTCTTGTGGTCGCGGTGAAAGGGACGCGTCCGAGGGCCGGATGCGCCGCGTTTTTCTCCACCCCCGCGCGCGTGTCAATAGACGTGCATGCACGCGGAACTGTGAATATTGAATTCTCTGCCGTGCAATCGGATCGAATATGGTTCCTCGACAGGGTTCTATTGTGGCCGGGAATGCGGGCTGGTTTCATGGGGCGTGAACGGGGAGAATGTTGATGACACGTCCCGTTTGACCCTTCGCCTAAATTGATTCTTGTTATTCCCAAAACTCTTTCGTACCCGTAAATAGTCCGTTTGAAACGTTCGAACATTTCTTTTTTATCGTTCGACCGTGGGTATAAAAAAAAAATTTTTAATTGAAAACAAGGTCGTAAATTTTATCGTTGAATCAGTGGAATGCGTTTGTTTAATTATAACGAAGGTTGTTCTTTACTTCCCGGCGGTTGTTTTTTATTTTTTACATCCGGGGAATTGCCATGGCACATATCGCGTTAACAGCCGACGTGTATGGCAGCGGGACGAATAATTCACGCATGAAAAATGTCACCGAGGGCCATTCCGCGTCGCGCGGCAAAAAACAATCGATCGATTCAATTTATCAAAAGTGCCAGGCTTTTTTCGGGCCGTATCCGCGCGCCCCGCGCGTATAAATTTGTCTCCATTTGCGACGGTACGCGAGACGCGCGTCTATACACGCGTTCATGCATACGTGCATTGTGTGTACGTACACGGGGCAAAATGGACGGGGGGCGCGACTCGCGTTCTTTTCGCCCCTCCTGTCACGATTATTCCGTGAGTAGCAAGCGGAGCGGAAACCCGTCGATACGTCAAATCGACTCTGCGAGGCCTTTTTCTTCGCCTCGAACAACGCCGCCGGGTCCCGTGAACCAGCCACCACCCCCGCGGTGCGAGGGAACGTCGACGCCGTGTCGCGACGCTAAACTCAATCAAGAGATTCCATTTGCATTTCAACGCGCGTACGTAGACGCTGTTTCGCAAGCTACGTGGCAAATGGAGAGGAAGCTACTGCGTACCTTAGAGAAAAGTTCCGCCGCCCTCCTCGTTAACTCAGAACTCTTCCTTTGGCAAATACTTTTTTCGGCTAGTATTTTGCGCTTATCGCAAGAGTATATGTAATGATTCATTATACGAAGGCAGCGATTCGATCGATCAAATAACGTGTAGTTACGATAGCGCTACATGTACCCTATAAATCGTGTGCATCCTTGAACGGGCAATGAACATTTTGCATTCCGGCGTTACAACATTATAACGCGTCGTACAAATAATACAAACGAACGAGATTCGATCGGTAAGATTAATTTCCCGTTCCGCGATGACCATCACAATGTTGCAAACTTGCTGACCGTGTCCGCTCTATCTGTCCACTCCGTATCGCCGGCCACCGGATGATTAATTGCTACTTGGACGATTGCGAAACGGGTTGGTTAGCGATTCAAATATTTACTTGATAGATCGGCCGTAGATCTAAACAGCTGCACAATCAACTAGCATGTACCTAGACCGGGATCTAAGCGACTCAGCACCGGTACGGCACCCAGTGCCAGTTGTTTAGAGATCGAAACGGTTAAGTGGTCAGTCCTAGTTACAAGTACCTATTACATAATCCCTCGCTCCTCAGATACGAACGGCCAGACGTGCCGTGTACACTTCCAATCATAAGTCTTAGATCGCTCTCAAATATTAATCATCACCTAGTCACGATCATTTTAATAAATCTTCTAATAATTCTGGTATACTAAATTATTTATTTATTTATTTATTTGTTTATTTAATTCACGGATAATTAACACTTTTACATATTGAAGAGAGTGATACAGAACAGTAAAAAAAAAAGAAAAAGAAAAAAAGATATTATAACGACTGAGAAGCAAAAAAAGAAAGCTTTCTTCTAATGACTGAGCTGGAGTCAATAAAAATGTCAAAAATGTGACGAAATCTGTTAGCTTTAGATAATATTCCGTTTACTACATTAGAATGTCCAAATCGAGAAGTAAATCTCACTGGACAAAAAGTTTTATTAGGTTATAAACATATTTTTTTAGGTTAAATTATATTCTTTGAAATTCTTTATTCATTATTTATTAAAATATTAGAAATTCTCGTTTGTTCATTCTTTTTAAAACTTAGGCTGGACTGTACACGTTTGAATAAATACGCTATTAATTTCTTTTGGATCGAAATAATTGTATTATCAGTTTCTTACTTCGAGTTACAATCTAAAGTATTTGAATAATCGCACGACTGGTCACGGAGAGAGATTGAGTGCTCGATCGCTCCGATCGGAAATCTCCTGAGTAGTCGATTAATGATCGCAACGTCTGTACAGCTGGTTCATTAGAAATCCGTGTAATTACGCAATCCATCATTGAACATTTTCTTAGACGGTCAATTCCGCTGCTAATAATTTGTTCTAATACATTTGAACAATGTTTCTGAGAATCGTGATACAAGATTTTTCACCGCAGGAATGCGGTACGTGATTAGATTTGAAAAGTTCATACATTCTTCTGCAAGATTAATGTATAAAAAATCGTACGATTTTATGAGAAAGTAGGATACGTATTATGATATGTGTACACGAACGAAACCCCTAATTCAGATCAGGTTACTTCGAATGGATATCAGGAAAAATGAAGATTTACATAAAATATCGGCGATCGGCGTATCAATCACTATAACAGTCATGTAGGTATGCATAACACGGCAATATAATTCCCGTGCAACTTTCTTCCATTCACTGCAATCAACCGTAACAGCGAGCCACCTTTCTCGACGATCCATTACACCCACGAGCCCATTTCCCCCTGCCGCGAGATAACGCGAACCACCTATGCACGTACAGCAGGAAGCAGCCGAGGGAACTCGCGAGAGAGAGGCTACACACAAAAATCCAGGCGGTACGGCTATCGAGTTTCGCTCGGTAGGCACGGCTCAAAATTGATCCCTGCCTCCTCGCCGTATCATAACGTCCGGATTTTATTGCGGTGCCGGCCCGGACCGGGCCGTTTGCGATACCTTTCACCTGTCAGCCCGGGAACGGGACGACGCGGGCCGAACGCGAGCGAGCCGAGAAGGACGCAGCGATCCGCGTTGCGAAACACACTTGCGTGTCTGAATTTATCGAGCTGGCTCGCCTCCAGACCGAAAGAGAACTCTCTTTTTCGCTCGTGACCCGTTCCGGGCCCGCTCGTACTTCTCCGTCTTCCCATTCCTGTCAACCCGGTAAAATCAAATATTAACGATCCACCCGCGAGCGGAGACGGGACACCGCGGGACCCGGTGTTTTACGATGTAACACGATGACGCCCGGCCGGGGCCCGTGATGTATTATCCTCGTGTCACGCCGCGAAAATAGCCCGCGACGATTGAGAGACGGATGCGCGACGTCCAACTTCGGACGGCCCCGGGTTCAACGCGTGACCGCCGTTCCTGAATCCCCTAAATACTTCTGTGGGGTCCCTCGTTTCGTTCCTCTAAAATCCTCATCAATTATACTCCTAAAAAAGTCTATATTCTTCTACTCCATCATTGTTGATTACATAATCTATTTCTAATACAGAATTTCGTTTAATTTACTGTGACTTACGTACGATTTTATCGTCTAAAATCTTGAAGGAAACAAAGGAATTCCATCAGTTGTACGGTTGATTAACTGGCCGAGCTTATTCGGTGGCATTCGGCGATCTGGGAAACCGGTGGAAAGCGTCGCGAAGAAAAATGGCCCGACGACGCTGTTTGCACTGTCAGAGGTGACAGGCGACGCGGCGCTCCGTGACGCTTTCGTTTTGCTTAATTAGACGAAACATCCACCGCGATCGCGTCGTTTCCGAGCCACGGTTAACCTCGCTACGATCGTTTGTCTGCGTCATTCGTCTTTTTTCGTCCGAGGGAACCGCGGACCGTCCCAGTTTACAAGCTTGTACGCGTTCGGATCGCGTATTAATTTGCCGAGACATTGTCAAGTCGACATAGACGGCTGCTTGTGCATTGCTCATAGCGCGATTTATAATTCTCAAACGTTTTCCCGAGTTAAATTCAATTCGGTCCATTAAATTCGTCTATAATCCAGAAATTCAGTAAAAATATATACAGGGTGGATCGCTACATTTTGCCATCTAGATTTACGTCATTATTATTACGCGTAGCAAACAATGTTTCAGATGAAGTTGAATGGTTCAGTGAGGCTCACACGATGCCAAGAATATTTTTGTGTTTATATCATTTTTTTAGAGATATGAAGGTCACCTTAATTTTTTAAATAGAATCACCATTTTTTAAACATCTACGGTGATAGTCCCTTTCATTAGGATTTCAGTTATTATAATTGTTGAAAATCACTCAAGGTCACGGTTGGAGAAAAGTATACGAAAACGTATAACTAATCGACTAGAAATTTTTGAAAATATTCACTAACATTGAAGGACGTTAGTATGTTTACTACAAGTCTTACTTGTGATAGACGTATTCTGCTTTCATATTTTAACCTTGAATGACCTTGAACAATTATAGTCACTGAATTCCTAATGAAAGGGACTATCATCGTAGGTGCCCTGATGAAGCTAACTGCAACGTTGGCGAAACGTCGGCATATGAGTTGTCAAAAATACACGGTTTCAATCCGGAAGATGAATGCTATCAGAATAAACAATAACCGTGAAAGCCTTAAATCCAAATGATGGTTCCATTTAAAAAAATTAAGGTGACCTTCATATCTCTAAAAAAAAAATGATATAAACACAAAAATATTCTTGGCATCGTGTGAGCCCCACTGAACCACTCAACTTCATCTGAAACATTGTTTGCTATGCGTACAAATAATGACGTAAATCTAGATGGCAAAATGTAGCGATCCACCCTGTATATATAATTCTTGTTTATTATAATTAAACAATTTTATCGATTCTTCGTGATTTAATACGCAATGAGAGAATTAGGCGCGTTAAAAATGAGGGATGCGCGGCGTTTCGACAGGCGTAATTCCGAGATTGCGGAAACCTGGGCCGGCGCGTTTATCGCGCGGAATCTCGAAGAAGTTTCCGCGTGTCTCGCCGCAGCGCGCGGTATTTGGCCAGGTCCCCTTGGCGCTTGGCGTCGCTCGTTAGACCGGGCGAGGCGAGCATTTGTCTTTGCTGAAGCAGTTGCGTCGACTAACGAATCACCTGTCGCTGGGAACAATGCCGCGCGCCCGGGTATGCACAGCGCGCGGCGGCGGCGCGCGGCTGTGTACTCGCGGAACAATTCTCGGCGTCAATTTCGTCGACGAAACGCTAACGGGCCAGCAACGCTGCGGATTCGAAACCGTAAAACGCGAGCAACGCGGATCGATCATCGGTAGACCGAGGCTCGGTGGCCTGTTGAGTTGATGATTTTCGGCGTTGCCGCCGGTGGCCGAGCCACCCCGGACCTGTTGTGAATTTCGAGTAGATGATACGAAGAGTACATTAGCCGAGGGATGTTCGCGGTTACACAAACCCCGCCGTGATATTTCAACTTCAGTTCAGAATTGAATTCATTCGTTAAAGTCACGGGATCGTTTGTAGAAATCTTGGGAGATGATGCGAATGATGCATAGGTAATAGAAAATTCTTGGAAAATTGTATTTACGAAAATTTTAATTCTTTTTACATGGAAAAATATGTACTAGATAGAACGTCAAAACAAGTGCATTGCATATTACGGCACATTTACTATGCAATCTGAAATCTATGCACATTGCATATCTGCAAATGAGTTTTTTCCATTCTGGAACAGAACGATTCTGCACGTAAAAACGGGGGACAGTTTATCAGATTAGTTTACTATGTTATCAACTGCTTTTGCAAACCGTTTCTGGGCTAATTGGCATGTTTACGCTGTCCAACCAGTCACGGCTAATCACACGTTTCATTGTTCCTGTTTGATTGAAGGTCTCATTGTTCCGTTGCTCGCACGAACCCAGAAATTATTCGTGCTGCCTTTCAGATTCGTGGGTGGATAGGAAATATAATGTAAAGAGGGTCGGAAATCGCGGGGATCGATAGATAAACCAGATTATTGTTGATTGATTTCTTCGAAAAGGTGTCAGAGCAATAAAACGTTATTACACCTTTAATGCGAATATAGTCTAGAATAGACGAAGTTTCTGAAGTTAACTACATTCCAGGAAGGATATGCTTTATTAACTATACGACTGCTGGCAAACAAGTCCATTGAAAAGTTAATAAACATTCGAGATATTACAGAAGAGCTACGACTGCACTTTGCATATAAAATTAATGTTTGTCAGAGTGAAGTTCTGTTCAAGAAGCATACATTATGCTCTCTGCAGTTTGTATGGCTGAAATTCTCTTTAACGCGTAATTCAGCTGGCGGTCTCATAATAAAGGAACTAAATAAAAGATAAGATCGTAATTTATCTTTCACAATTCTGAACTAAATAATCTGAACTACGCTGTGTTCCCATTCAGATGTCCTACATTCTGTTTTCTTGATGATCTAACATTTTTTATTAGCTTTCGATAAAAATTACTATAAACATATATTATTAGTAAAGACGATTCATTGGTAACGAAAGTTGATACAATGCATAAATGGGTACCAGAGNGCCTTTCAGATTCGTGGGTGGATAGGAAATATAATGTAAAGAGGGTCGGAAATCGCGGGGATCGATAGATAAACCAGATTATTGTTGATTGATTTCTTCGAAAAGGTGTCAGAGCAATAAAACGTTATTACACCTTTAATGCGAATATAGTCTAGAATAGACGAAGTTTCTGAAGTTAACTACATTCCAGGAAGGATATGCTTTATTAACTATACGACTGCTGGCAAACAAGTCCATTGAAAAGTTAATAAACATTCGAGATATTACAGAAGAGCTACGACTGCACTTTGCATATAAAATTAATGTTTGTCAGAGTGAAGTTCTGTTCAAGAAGCATACATTATGCTCTCTGCAGTTTGTATGGCTGAAATTCTCTTTAACGCGTAATTCAGCTGGCGGTCTCATAATAAAGGAACTAAATAAAAGATAAGATCGTAATTTATCTTTCACAATTCTGAACTAAATAATCTGAACTACGCTGTGTTCCCATTCAGATGTCCTACATTCTGTTTTCTTGATGATCTAACATTTTTTATTAGCTTTCGATAAAAATTACTATAAACATATATTATTAGTAAAGACGATTCATTGGTAACGAAAGTTGATACAATGCATAAATGGGTACCAGAGGACAATACTAATTAGAATTCCAAGGTATCTCGTTAAATTAGATTATAGTGAATCTAGAATTTCATGTTCTCCAGTTCTATCATAAGCAGTTAACAAGCATGCAATAAATTCGGAGACAGAGTGAATCCCGTTGCATCTCAAAGGTATCTCCAGTGCAACTCTTCCATGTTCCCCGGGCAGACCGGGCTTGCGATCCCTTATCAAAAGAATGAGCAACTCGTAAGCCGCGCTGGCTGTCATAAAGTTTATCGCAGTTTGTTTTACATCCGCGACCGGGGCTGTAAAAAGACCACTTCTCTCGTTTGCTTCGGTTTCACCGGGAGAAACACGAGCCGCTAAATACTCGGCCCCGGGTATCGTTCCACCGTGAAGAAAATGTTTCACCTGGCGATCCTGCTATTTACAACCACAGCTATTTTTCCACGTGGTAATTCCGACTATCATTTGTGGATCAGCCCTAATTACATCACTTTTTAGAAGCATTCATATAATCCGACTTTAATTAAAAAGAGTGCTCTAAAATGCTTCTAAGTATTGGGTTGTTCGAAAAGTAATTTCGTTTCTTTTTTTTATGAAAATGAAAGACGATTTTCTTATAGTGAATAAATATTTTATTTAATTCGATAAATTTAACCTCTCATCGATCTCACAAGCTGTTATTCGCCGATTTACGTTAATTAATGTCTTTATTTTATCGTCATCAACTTTAACCGGTCTCCAGAACGTGCTGCATCTTCAAGATCAAAATTGCTGGATCGAAATTTTGCACACCGACTTTGGCACTAGCGTTCTGTCAATAATCTTCTCTATACACATCGGACAATTTTTCTCTTGCTTGAACAACCATTTCGATAGTAAAAAAGTAAAATATGCCGAAAATGCTGCTTTTAACTTTCCATATTTAAAAGGGTAACACCAAAAACTATTGCGTAGATTCAATTGAAATTAGTCACAAGCAAGCCTTGCTATATCAGCTGTTAAAATATTTAATTATTATATGGCTTAAATATGAGGTACGCTGTGAAAAAGTAAACTTAAGCCCCCTTGGGAAAAAACGAAATTACTTTCCGAACAACCTAATAATGTAATACTTAACAAATGGGAGTAAAAGTGTGAAGATTGTATGCTCGATAAAATAAGTTTCTTAATTAAAACGTTAATTGCTGCTCAAACATATTTATTGAGATCATTTTTCGTTCGATCGGTATCGAGTGTTATAAGAGGACAGGGCATTCGCAGAGCGAATAATCGGTGGGGTATCGCGCAATCGGTCAGGAATGGTTCCTCGAAGGCGGTGCCCAGCGTCTTCCGGTTCACTGGTTCTCTGCGCGGTGCACACTCATCGGCGCGGCTCGTGGAAAAATCGCGGCCGCGTTGTTTCAGCTCGTAAATCTGTGCCCGGCCAGCAAAGCGTGTGTGTACGTGGAAAAAAGTCGTGGTCGGATCGATGCTTAGCTCTCGCCGTTTAGATCCGAACGCGCAATCGGAAACGGGTGTCCCGCGTACCGAGGGTACCGCTTCCCGATGTTATCCGAGCCACTCTCCTTTTTTTTTTTCCTCCGCCGGTCTATTCGGCCATAACCGTGGCGCAACTCGTGGAATCGCGATTCGATAAATGTTAACGCGGCCGGATTTGCATAGGGCCTGCGTCGCGAATGGCCGCCCACGCGGGCGAAAACTCGGCGTGTCGCAATAAACTCCGGGTATAAATTACCCATCGACGTGGCGAATCCGTGGCCCGTGGCGCGGCGGGAAGAAGCGTCCGATAGATGGTAAATGTTGCCTTTGAACACCGTGACACGGCACGGACCGTCACGTCAAGTCGTTATGACAGCGTCGCGCCGGCGTGTTTGGTTATGGCGGCGAATATTGCCGCGCGGATCTAGCGACTTCGAGAGGAGGACGTATTTAAGTATGACCACGTTGTCGAACGGGGAGAATTGTATAGGGAAAGGAAGGTTTTCTTTGCACAGGCTTCGCAGAACGTGACTATATTTAAGGAACGCCGAGTTTTGTTAGGGTGACGTGAAGATGAACACTGAATGGGGGGAACGGTTTATGGAAAATATTGGCCGGAAGACATTTTGTTACTCGCTCGAGTATGTACTCTCTCCCGGAGAGGAACTCGTGGGTGGCACGATTCCTAAGTTTCGAACGTTTTATTAAACAGAGACTATTGTGTTTAATTCGTATATTTTCAAATGCGTCGTATATATTTGCTATAATGAAGAGGAATATTTGATACGTAACAATATTTGCTGACGCGAAACCGAATTTCATAGGATTTTGATATTATCGTTTCGTTCGATATATTGAAGCTATTTAATACTGTAATTTCAATATCCATATGAATTTCACAATGACGTCTCTATATTCAAATATGTAATATTAGTTTACTTTATTGGTACAATGATATCGTTTATGAGAAACCTCATTGCCTGATGCATTATACGTAATTCAACAGGCTTTGATAAATAATACCTATTGCAATTGTTTCGTCCGAATCGATCGTTCTTTAATTAATATCATTATACAATGATAAGGTTTATTGAATTGGGAAATGATNTACTGAACCACTCAACTTCATCTGAAACATTGTTTGCTATGCGTAAAAATAANATGGAGCAGCTATTAAATCAGTGAACCGCGCGCGAAGTCGACGAAGTTTCTACCGTTCTCTGTCCATCGACGCTATTACGTTGTGTATCGAGTAACTAGAAGCGTATGGCGTGCAAGTAACGCTTACTGCAATTCTTCTTGACTCCCGACGTAGCGACTTTCACGTGAATATCTCAATGAAACGGCAAAGTTTATGATAAAGGGATCCTCACAACGGATGATATTTAAACTTATACTTAAAGACTATTTTGGACTCCAATAATTTCATTCCAGTATTTATTCCATTTAGTATGACTAAAAAATGGAATTCTTTGGGAAACCAATTAGAGAGTATTTTCTACAGTTCTAGATGAATTCTTTTATTTATAAATGTTGATATTAAATTACAGAAATTAACCGCATGATTTTAAAATGAATTAAATAACTCAAACTGCAGTTACCAGCTCGCGATATCATCACCCCTTGCCCGTTAAATCAATCGACAAATTAGCGTCACTCGCAGACTCTACTATGTCCCGAAATAAAGCTGAAGGACGCCTCTGACGGAGGTCTCCTCATCGACTGGATTTCAACAGATTCGAAATCAGAAAGCGATACTCGAAACGAGAGGCAAGTAGCGCGCAAAAGGGGCAGCCATGACGGGAGGGGGAATTCGGTGGCGAGACATTAAAGTTGCCGTTAATTAAGCGGGTCGAGTTAACGGTAATTAGTCGACGCGCGGCGAGAGGCGTCGTCGTCGTGTCACGGCGCCGTTTAGATTTAGACGCCTGATTTCCGAGCATGAAAGCGGCACACGGCGTACAGCACGCACCCTTTCAACTTGTCCGCGAGCGACCCGAGCCTCATCGCCGCCGCCATGGCATAGCGCGAGCAATGCAGCACATATAGAGGATCCGTGCGTGTTCATCACACGTCACGAACGTCGCCGTCCGTGATTTATCAACCGCGACGCGGACGCCCGCCGCAAATCATAACAACCGTGACAACCGCGAAAACTTCGCCAGAATACGCGGACGGGAGACGAGGCGACGCAACGCGTGTGGTTCCTGTCTCTGAAACAGTTCGCTGAAACACAGACTACCCTCCCCGGTTAATTCACTCGAAGGTTGAGCGGAATTAGCCCTGACACGGTTAACTTATCCGAGATTGATGGCACAGCGCAATAGTACACGCGCACTCACAGTTAAGAAATTGATTAAATCTTTCATACAAAAGGCTACTCTCTTTCGCTCTCTTAAAATCTGATAAGACATCGTTAATTCGTTTTAGATAATCCCGAGGGAATATGATTTTCCATAAATTTTTAATGACGTCAGTTACCGTCTTCACATCGTTCAATTACATAATCCTCGTCCATTAATTGGAAACGACGATCTTTCATTAATCTCTCTCCCTGATTAAAAGTTTTATATCAATTTCTCCCTCTCGGTCGCATGAAACGTTAATAACGTCGCTTTTTACGTCTATAAAACGGAGAGAAGCACATGAACGGGAATTAAATGTCGTGGCACGATGCTAATCTGGCGTCGAACGAAAACGCGAAGCCGAGCGGGAAAAACATGACCCGAGCGGACTTAGCCGGTGCGGCACGCAGCTGGAATTAACGATTCATTTCGCGGTTGTAACCCGGACGAATAAAACTTTTGTCACCTCGGATGGCGATAGCGTGACCGGCCGACCCGATCTCACTTATCGCAATTAAACGTCGCTGTTAATATTTGGTCGCAGCCCTCAAGTTAAATTGAACGAAAAATGCTCGCAGCGATTTTACCACGACTTCTATTTTTTTTTTTTTTTTCTTTTCCTCTCGTCCTCGCCTCTTGTGAACTGTGTGTATTTTATTAGCGCCGGCAGCCGTCTCGGAGATGATCTGCATAAATGAAGATTTACAATTTTCCTTTGTTTTTCCCCCCACGTACAATGCGCACATGCGAACGGCGTGGCGAAGTCGCGCGTATCGCGAGATATACAGTCGACCATAAATGACGCGGCGACCGTAATAAATTTCGCGGCGGCAATAAGTAACGAGGGAAATGCGAGCTTAAAAATGTCTAACGCGCCGTAAAACGAGCAGATTAAGACCGAGAGCCACGGTTTTCTTTTTCCCCGGTTATTATACCTAACCGCGTTTTTCGCCCACTCCTCCCCCTTGCAGCCGCCGCCGCCGCGCTCATTTCTGTTTCGTCGTCGAGATTTTTTTTTATCACCCACCCCTCCCCTCTCCCCCGGCGCGGCTTTATTACTAAAACTACTCGTTGAATAACGCGTGAATCGCGGGCGATTATTCATCGGCAGCNGCCGCCGCCGCGCTCATTTCTGTTTCGTCGTCGAGATTTTTTTTTATCACCCTCCCCTCCCTTCCGGCGCGGCTTTATTACTAAAACTACTCGTTGAATAACGCGTGAATCGCGGGCGATTATTCATCGGCAGCGGGGCAACCGGGTTAAACCCGGCGAGTAATGCGTTTCAGTTAAACGGCACTTTTTTACGTAATTACGGCCCTCCATTTCGCGTCAGATAGTTTGGACAAATATTTTTCGCGTTACGCCGGTTTATTGCCAGCTAACGACGCTCGGAGCGCCGGCCGATCCGTTTTCTTTCCACTCCTTTCGCGCACGAATTATGCTTTACGCGGCCGCGGAGACTTTTATTCGAGCGTCCCGCTAATTTATGACGTTTTATTTCGAACCGGGCGATAACGATCCCGCGACTAGAACGCAAAATGATACATTTTACGCCCGCCGCGGTGGGCTCTATTTCACGGCGAATGACTTCATCCGAGTGTCTCGCCTCTTTACGCAATTTTGTCGCGATAACGCTCTAGTCCGCACGATTCCTCCTCCTCCGTCGCTATTATTTCCAATAGTAAAACACTGACTAACTATTTTACTGCCTTCGCGGAGGAAGTGAAAGTGGAAAATATAACATGCATTTAAAATGAAGTATATACAATAAAGAAAGAAATTAAGAAAAGGAAGTGCGAAAGATGTAATGAATAAAAAGTAGGATCGCAATTTTGCGTCCCCTTTTAGATAATTCACCGGCTTTAAAAAATAGAGTGGAAGCTCGTCTCCGCGCAACAATTCAGCGATTCAAAGACAGCGTTGATTGCATCGACGCAACGGGATCGGGCATCAGCGAGATAGAGCGGTTTTTTCGCGGAGCTACGGGCGTTTACCCAAAGATATTCACGGTGTATCGGAGCCATTGAATCGGCAACGCTATCTGGCCTGGGCTCTCGCAAAAGCCGAGCTGCGCTCGCTTGTTTGTGGCACAGCCGGCTACCCGGACCGGTGCCCGTTTTGGCAAACGCGACGCTTCAGGTGTACGCGATACGCGGCCCCTGGAAAAGCCCGCGGCTCACTTTCGAGCTCCGATAACGCCGTCATTGATAAATTATGCGGCCCGTTCGTCGGGAATCGCCGGGGCCGGAGGTGGATCGATGCCAACGAAAGCTTTCTTAGTTAAGCTCTATTTATTTAATTCCTGTTCCAATTTTTTTATACTCAGTACATCAGGAGTATACTTGCATTTATTATGTATATCTACAATTTAATTGTACGTATTTCTGATTGAATTTAATAATTACCAATCATTTTTCATGTCTAGAATCGCGTAG
The DNA here is from genome assembly GCA_019453355.1 of Ceratina japonica. Taxonomy (NCBI): domain Eukaryota; kingdom Metazoa; phylum Arthropoda; class Insecta; order Hymenoptera; family Apidae; genus Ceratina; species Ceratina japonica. The sequence goes on from SMSR01000156.1 coordinate 16,031, forward strand.
ATTAAAATCACAGCTACATTTAATTAATTTATATCAAATTTTGATTACGTATATATGTATTAACACTTTAGATGAATTATGGTGGGAAGTGCAAATCATTTGTCATTCCTTATCTGAATTAATTATGGCAGTTTGGATAATTGAATACTTTTGCTAGTCAGTCGAATCATTCACGATCTTTCAGTTTGAAATAATTTATCAAGTACAGAACTTTATAAGAGCTAATTATAAATAGAATATCAGGTTTGAAATAAGAATTATGTGTTTCGTACTGATTAAAAAATTGACTAATCTGTGGAACAGTTTAATTAGCTCGAAATGTCTTCGTTCTCGAAACAACAGATTCAGAAGTCTAATTGATCTTAAAACGGTAAGCGAGATATACAAGGATGATTCGCGGAAGTGTCGCGGCGTTATTAAACGGAAACGAGAGGCTGCGAGTGGTGCAAACTTCGGTAACTGTGTCATCCGTCCAAATGAACCTCCTCCTCCGGCTTGAGAGCGCGAAAGGGACGGGTGGGGCGGCGCGGAGGGAAAACTTGCCGGTGAAACTTCCGCCTTTAATCCCGTCAAGTATCAAAACGACACGTTCGCGCATAAAACGGCGGGATTATCGGCGACGAGCCGGGGAAAATATCCGTTCGGTCCATTAAGCGGTGTCCTTACTACCACGAATGGCGGAGATCCTCCTTTCTCGAATTTAAATTTCATTGTGCGCTGAGGTCCGAGAAAAAGAAAAAAGAACTGTGCTTGATAAAGTCCGCATCCGATGAACTCGCTCCTTTCTATTGGCTGAGAGCAAATGTTTCTTGTCTAACAGTTCTTATATTTTATTCTGATTCTTCTTGGGATATTCTTGATAAGAAATTCTGTGATTTATATACGGAAGATCGTGAATAGATATAAAAATGGGAAACATGTTTTCGTAAGATAAAATCATAATGAAATACGTTCACGTTTACGCCAGCTATAATGATCCTTAACCCTAATTAGTTTTGAAGTTCAATACCATTTAGATTGTTCCGATTATTTATTGAGCATCAATCTTTTGGCAAGAGCGTAAGGATCAAGGACAGGTGATCAGATAACAAACGGTCGGAATAATATAAATGTATGTGTACTCGCGTGAAATGTCACCGGACGCGTGCATTTTGCAATAAATTATGGTACGCGCGTGTCGCCTCGGAATCGGGTCGCCCGGATTTTCGATTTTTCCGCGACGCCGCGTTGGAAAACACGTACGCCAGAGATTTATACTATTTATATTTATCGTTCTCAATATTTTATCTCCTGACATATATGTATATTTAATTCGAGAATTTATTTTAAGTGCGACAGTGCCTTCGAAACGAGCCACTTTCCTTTCGATGTCCGACCTTTGCTTCAAACCGAAGCTTCATTTTTCATTTATCAATTGGATCTCGTCTGAATTTTAAATTTATACTCGATCTTACAGGACATTTAAAAACTGCATAGCCAATTCTTCTATTTCGTTCGTTAAATCCGTATAATGAAAATCTCTTTTTGGATAAACATTCATTGCCTAATTATAATAAATGAACGGGACGAAGTTAAATTTATTTCACCTGCGTCACTAAAGAATTAATGAAATATATCCACGGAACATTATTTATAACAAATATCAAGAATTCTTAATGCCGTGAAATATTAAAGAAGAAACAGCGATTATTAATCAAAGAGTGTCTTCGGAGTGGAAACCATCGACCTCTCGATCTTCCTTTAAATGATTCGAAACTCCGGCGGAGCTTTCCGTCGCTGCTTAACGCACCTACGCATCTACCTCTCATTGCTCATTCGCAATTAAGGCGGGAGAAACAGGTTCGTTGTTACTTTTGAAAGATCGCCGACCAACGCGGCGAGGGAAACGCCTTCAATAAATATCAACGTTTTAATTAACATAATGCGGCAGTTTAATTGGCTGGCATTTATCGCGAACAGGCTTGCGCGCCTTTAATTGCCGCCGGCCCTTAACCAACCTTGCCAATTATAACAGCCAGGCTACATGAGTTCGAAAGTTAAGACTCCTTACGCCGTTATAAATGCTTGGCGCAAGAATCACTTCGTTACGTTATATTAATAACCAATTAATTATCTTCTTTGAATTATGATTAAAAATGATACAAAATATTTACAAAAATAGCTATATTCTATTTAATGGGGATAATTTTAATGTTTAACAAATGCGAGGGAGAGAGTTGAATCGATTTTCTGGAATTTAGTTCGTCTGCACTTGTCGCTTTAGCTACCCTCTTCGTCGCAACGCGATAGTCGAGACATTTTCATACTTATTGATGGGGCGCGATAAACCATCTACTTAGCCTCTCTATGGGCTACAGGTTATCGTGCAAATCGAAAGCCACGGCGCCGGGAAAATAAAGAGAAATAGCGGATAAAAGTTGCGTGTTTCCTTCTGTTCTCCGCCGGGTTGTAACCATCAATAAGACTTACCTAACTCGGGCCTAATTCATAGCTAACCTACATCTAGCAAATCCTTCTTTACGACCGGACCCGTTCGATGCTTTAAGATTATCTAGTTGGTGCAGTTTCCTTTTGAAGAGGTCTCCTTTATCTCGAGTACTGTTCAAATAGCAATGTTTCAATACCGATAATCTTTTCGACAAACGATTTCTATTTAAACTATTATCACGAATTCTAAAACGTGGTAAATAACAATTCCCGGATTCAGACGTAGTCGACGCGTATTTTCGGGTTTCATTTCTCGGATTCGTTCCACGCGTAGAAATTCAAATGCGCGTCCTTACGATTACCCTGCAGAAATTATTCAGCCGCCGTTAAGTGGCCCCGGAGAACTTTATACCGGAAGCTCGAGGATGGGGGTGAAGGGCCATAAAAAATAGAGTTCCATTAGAGAGCAATACTAGCGAGAAGTATTTCGACCTCATCTACTCGTTTCTGGCTAATGGATTCATAATCTTAATACGTCCGACCTCGCGTGTCCGCGCCCGATTCAATATTGCCACGGCGCGGTACAATCGTGCCGAACCCCTTTACCTCCCCCGCGTCCCCTCCGGCACTCACGGCCCTTCCGCTCCTTTCCGGCCGGGTTCCAGCCCTTCGCGACCTTTTCCATCCTTGAAATTCTTCTGGAACTCCTGATGAAAATTATTCTAAGTAGCCGGGCCGCGTTTCCACGCCTAATAATCGCCTCGCTAGCTCGCCCCCCTCAGGGCTTTTTCCAGCTCCTTTTAAGGGCCGATCCCCCGCGTAATGTCTAATCAAAATTCAATTAATTCCCCTGGTCGCAATTCGCCGTACTCGACAAAGTCCACCGAACTTCGCTACCGGCGAACTCCAAAGGACCCCAACAGTCTTTCCGGGTATTTTAGTTAATTCTCGAAAATTTCGGAACATGTATAATCTTCAGTTTTGTAAAAAATTTAAGGGATTCTTTTCACTCGAATAAAACCAGAATGAAATATTGAAATAAATTTAGTCCCGCGTTCGGACGCGTTTATCTGAACCATAATTCACGCGTAATCGAAAAACCAGTTACCGAACTGGTCTCCGGGCAACGTGAAGGATTGTAAAGTGCGAGGAAGCGCTCGGTGCAAGCGTATTTCCAAGTTCCGTCGCGGCGGGACGAGTTCTCGAAGAACCGGAGGAATCGATTAACGTCGGACGCGGCGGCGGGCTGCACGCGATAAACCCGCAATATCGGATTGATATTAATTGACCGCGAGGAACCACCATAAAGACATTACGACGGCGCACCGCGACCGGGGCTACGGGTAATTATTGTCGGTTTAATGCTCGAACGACCGGGAATACCCCATAGGCACGACGCGAAAAGTTGTTTGTCGTTTCCAGTAACCAGCGACGATGGAAGGGTTTGGTTTACAGTCGACTTTTACATCCCTTTTATCTCCCGCCCCCAGCTGGATACTTGTATTTTTCTCTTTGTTCCCCCGTTCCCGCGTTAATTACGCCCTGTCCCGGGGGGATTGAGTCCTGACGAGGGTGAACAATTTTTTCAAGATGAATACACGCTGGCTGCACGGTTTACGGTGCACGCGGCAATTTCAGATTAGATAAAGCAATTAGGAAATAATCTGTAGGGACGAGGTAATTAAGATACCGGTACGCTGTTTATGGCGTAGTTCCAAGCCTGGGAAAAATTCGACGGTAGCAAATGTCGCGGGCTCCGGTTAATTGAGTTGTTAATTGAATAGGCTTGTGAAATAGAAATCCGAATTTCGTGTCGCTCATATATCCTTATATGCCATTAAATTATAAGAGTGTTTAAAAAAATTCGAGATTTATGACCATTTTCCGATCGGATGTTCTGGAAAAGTAGGAGATCTCGTCTTCCAGTACGGGAAATCTCGTTCCAAATAACAGGAAACTTTTCGCGAGCGCGAGGCACCGATAGAGAAATATAGCGAGCTCCATATCCCCGAATTCACCGGTGGGAATCGAATGCTCGCGGCGCGGGGCGTCCGAGCGGGATCCGCGATCCCACGGCCGATTTTTAATGCTGCCGGCGAAATATCAATCCTCTCAGCGATAATTACATTTGCATCGGACCGTGCGTCATGCATGTTTCACGCGGCCGCGACCCGGATGTCCCTTTTCGCCTCGAATACCGCCGCCAACACCCGAGTCCGCGCCGCGGCCTTTTTATCATCCAGCCCGGTAATTGTAACTGAGCCAGAGGCCAGTCCATTAGCCGTAATAATTCCATAAAATCCGACCCGCCGCTCCGGAGCGGTAAAACGCGCTCGTTTCCAGCTTTATCGCCCCCCGCCCCGCCCCGCCCCGNTCCCTCAAGTCCTACTTCAAGAGTTTAGGAAAAGATCCTGTAGGTTTATACTAGGATTCATGAAACCTAACATTGTCCTCAAAATTTGGCTCGTATTGTAGATCAAGAATCTCTTTTACGTTCACCCAATTTATGGCGAAATTATTATTATTTTTGTAAACAAATAACACAAATGTTCGTTCTGTTGCTGTATAAAAAAAATTCTATTGTATAAATTTGTATTTGCCTGTTTTAAGACCTTTTTTAAAATTTATAATAAAAGGTATAAGAATAAACAGAACAATTTATTTCGGATGCATATCAGTTTCAAATGCGCATAGTTTGTAAAATAATTTTATATAAAACAATAAATATTTCAGAGGATCCTAAAAAAATCTTATAAACCCTTAAATAGGCCTTCAGGTTTCCATCTCTTACTTGGAGAACTAAATTCTAACTACTTTCGTGAACGAACTGAAGGTTTTTAAGGCCTAAAATATAATTTGAGATTTTTGTAGGGATTTATAGGTTCTGATTAGAGTTATATCAAATATTAAGTTCTGAGATAACTCTACTAGTTCTACTTTTTAGATCTAATAGACCTAAACTGGGGTACATTTAGTTTAAAAAAATTCGAATTATAGTTAAATTTTCGACTCTGGATGTCTGTCTATTTTCTTTATTGAGGGAAAAGTTAAATTATAACGTGTCGAGCATATTTCTATTACTGTCACAGTCGAACGTGTTGTTTTTCGAGATTTGAGAATCGGCTTAACAGTGAGCGCAGATTAAATCGTACNAATTGTGAGTGAAAATACAGAGAAGTGAATGTTTAATTATATATTTGAGAATATGAATCGTTTATTTCTTATGTAACGAAATATAATACTTTATTACGTCTTTTTTAAAGGATTATTTACGAGAATAGTTGATAATTGACGTTGAGTGTTTGTTAGTGTTGTGCTTAGAATCGTCTGGCTAAATAAACCGTAGGATAACGGAGCAAATTGCAACGTGTAACATGAAACAATTCCATCATAATCCGGGCGTTCCACAAACTATACTAGGATTTCCGCACGAATTCGCGTGGATCCGGAAACCGGGATCTTCTCCCTCTGGCCTAATAATATTGACCGTAGTGCTTGATATTGTTTCACGGGAAGCCCGAGGGACGTGCCATTACCGGCTTGCTGCACCGTGATAATTTAATGCCGCGAACTGGGTCAATGCCGCTGAGACGGGGGGCCGCTTTTGTGGCCCTCCACCTGCTTACCATCCTCTCTACCATGGCTGATTTGCATTTCGAGGAAGACGTCGCGAGAACCTCGTCGCTTCCGCTACGCTTTACCGATTTCTCGCGCCGCTTTCAACACCTCCCGCCGGCGCCTTTATGAAAGGCCGTTAGAACGCCAAAATAGAACCCTTATCAAAGGAATAATCAATAATGGAACTAGTCATTGCTCAGAAGGATCGATTTTTCAATCTTCTCTGTCACAATATTTCCACCCGCCTAATTGGACCCAAGATCGCAAGTCCCTCTCAGAGGAAGTCCCTCATTTCGGTCAATTAAAACCACCTGTTCCTCCGCCGAAAGCTGCAACCAATCTTCGATTCCACGCGCGAGCAATTACCCTCGGGAAAAAAGAGAACGCGGGGCGCATCTCTTGGGAAGAAGAATCTGCATATGTATCCTCCGGTTGGCCTCGTTAGACTACCGAGGCAAGATTCAATCTTCCGAGAAGCGGTAGCCGCACGTGCAAAACGGAGCGTATCTTTTTCCCGCGTCGGCGAGGGTGTCGCACCTAAATATAGCCCTCTGTGGCGACCCGTGGCCGTGGCTTTTCCCGTTTCGGCTGCCGAGGAACGGAAAGCTCCTTCCACCGGTTATAGCGTTATGTCACGTTAATAACGTCCAGTCGGTCCTCCCTCTGGTAGCCCCTCCGTTTCTTGATCTTTCGGGTATCCACGGCATCCGGGCGAGAGAGACAGAGGGAGGGAGAGAGAGAGAGATAGGGAGAGAGCGGCCGCGGTGTCGTGGCAGACGACGACTTTGAAGCTTTAATTAATGACGGCTCGGGAGGAGAGAAAGAGAGACGCAGCGGGGTTCGGAACGGCAAAGAGGAACGCTGAAATTGCGTTTGCTCTAGTCATTTGCAGGCCGCCAAGCCGCTTCGCTGTGCCGCGATAAATAATTGTCAACGTCGGCGTAATCGTTATTGCGATCCCCGGGATTCGTCTGCCCGATTGAATCCGTCGAGAATCGTCAGATCTGTACTCCGTTACCTTGGACAGACTTTGGACTCTACCTACCACTGTCATTCCATTCCTCCGCTGAGGACGTTGCCGTCAGCCATGATCAGAGTGTATATTAGCTTTCGGACCATAATACAGTTTCTTAAGTTAAAAATATATAACTGTCTTTTAATATAATTAGATACAAAATAGTTTTTTGACGTTGAGAAATGAAGTATTTTCTCTCGTTATGTTTGTTGGAGAACCGATAGCATTCTCGAATAGTAGAATCGATGGCCAAGAGTCAAGGAATCTCTATTGTCTAGCGAGTCTCGAATCAGGCGGCCGGAAATCGCGATAGACCTACATACGTACTCCCAAGACACCAAGTGGATTTCGCGCGTCGCCAGATTCATGGCACGATAATCGACGGTGATCGACCTCTCGGAGGCTCGAGTGCCGCCCTCTCAGGAGTTCAACGAGCCGGTTGTTCGACGAGTAAGAGAGAGGCCGAGGGGGCCACGAGAGCCACGTGTAATTCGCGAAAGACGGTTCGCTGGATTCTTATTTATAAACGGAACGCCGCTCGTGAACTTCACAGCCGTGATGCGAAAACCAATAGAACGACGCGAATACCGATTAGGGGGTGCGAAAAGAAACTTGTTACTTTTTACAAGGCGACTGTGACAGTATATACTGAAACATGGTCTGAACACATAATTTGTTTCATGGTCAGATTTTTCTCGAGGAAGTAAAATATTTTGTAATTGAAACATGCACAATTTCATTTCTCATATAAAAATGACGATTAATCATACTTAACTACTTAAATACTCGAGTTACANCCAAGAGTCAAGGAATCTCTATTGTCTAGCGAGTCTCGAATCAGGCGGCCGGAAATCGCGATAGACCTACATACGTACTCCCAAGACACCAAGTGGATTTCGCGCGTCGCCAGATTCATGGCACGATAATCGACGGTGATCGACCTCTCGGAGGCTCGAGTGCCGCCCTCTCAGGAGTTCAACGAGCCGGTTGTTCGACGAGTAAGAGAGAGGCCGAGGGGGCCACGAGAGCCACGTGTAATTCGCGAAAGACGGTTCGCTGGATTCTTATTTATAAACGGAACGCCGCTCGTGAACTTCACAGCCGTGATGCGAAAACCAATAGAACGACGCGAATACCGATTAGGGGGTGCGAAAAGAAACTTGTTACTTTTTACAAGGCGACTGTGACAGTATATACTGAAACATGGTCTGAACACATAATTTGTTTCATGGTCAGATTTTTCTCGAGGAAGTAAAATATTTTGTAATTGAAACATGCACAATTTCATTTCTCATATAAAAATGACGATTAATCATACTTAACTACTTAAATACTCGAGTTACAAAAAAAATTCATAGAATCATTCTTATACAGGAAGTCAGTGCCTACAACTTCTTTATAAAAATTTTTCCGCTAGCGTTCATAATTAATTAATAAATAGAATTGTTTATTGCAAAACCTTTTGCTTCGTCTAAGTGAAAAATGTTTCGGACGAAAATCGTAGCTCTAGTTGGCAGGTACACGAAAAGTCCTATGCAATTTTCTTCTAATTCCAGCGGAAAGTGCAATTCCCGACCGTGTTTTCAGTTTTGAGCCCTCAGGACTTAAAGGGCTCCACTTTCTGTCCCCACGATTACACGGGCACTGCCACTTTTTAATAGTATCTCGTCGGTAGTAGAAGTATATCACACGTGACAGTCGAACATGTACACATGCAAAGTTGCCAGCGCAAAAAAAAAATAATCAGGAAGCAGCGGCGCATCTTNCACGCCGCTCGTGAACTTCACAGCCGTGATGCGAAAACCAATAGAACGACGCAAATACCGATTAGGGGGTGCGAAAAGAGAAACTTGTTCTGCATTTTATTACCACTTTTTACAAGGCGACTGTGACAGTATATACTGAAACATGGTCTGAACACATAATTTGTTTTATGGTCAGATTTTTCTCGAGGAAGTAAAATATTTTGTAATTGAAACATGCATAATTTCATTTCTCATATAAAAATGACGATTAATCATACTTAACTACTTAAATACTCGAGTTACAAAAAAAATTCATAGAATCTTCCTTATACAGGACGTCAGTGCCTACAACTTCTTTATAAAAATTTTTCCGCTAGCGTTCATAATTAATTAATAAATAGAATTGTTTATTGCAAAACCTTTTCCTTCGTCTAAGTGAAAAATGTTTCGGACGAAAATCGTAGCTGTAGTTGGCAGGTACACGAAAAGTCCTATGCAATTTTCTTCTAATTCCAGCAGAAAGTGCAATTCCCGACCGTGTTTTCTGTTTTGAGCCCTCAGGACTTAAAGGGCTCCACTTTCTGTCCCCACGATTACACGGGCACTGCCACTTTTTAATAGTATCTCGTCGGTAGTAGAAGTATATCACACGTGACAGTCGAACATGTACACATGCAAAGTTGCCAGCGCAAAAAAAAAATAATCAGGAAGCAGCGGCGCATCTTCTATTTCCGCATCGGAAATAGTTTCCCGCCAGGATTTCACCGGCGGCGCACTTTTTTCCACGAGTTTTATCACAAGTTTCGCGGACGAAAGAAAACTGTTCCTCGCGCGGCGCGGTTTCGCCTCCTATACCTACCGAACAGGAAGTTTCCCACCGGATCGAGAGCAACGCAACGGCGGAGGAGAGTTTGAAGTGAGCGGGCATCTACGTAGCCAGACCTAGCGCGTGATAACGCCGTGAGTGACTTCCCGACCTCTTATCTCCGCCGGGGATGGAGGACTTCGGAACATTCGAACGCCATTCGAGACGTCTACAGTCTAGAAAATTTCCGTGCCCAGTCTCGCCCCTGACGCTTCTTTTCACCCCTTAAAAACTCAATGCATTTTTTTTATATCAATTACGTGGCACTTTATAGTGAGAATTATCCCGAGTCGAAAAAATAATTATGGTTTTGAACCTATTTATCCTACAGAAGGATATGCAGGTCGAAATATCATACCTTGAGCATAGGAATATAAGAGGAAGTTTTACTCTAATTTGAACCTATATCTAGTCGTAATGTCCGCTTATAAAGGATATAGATCTAAAATAGAGTTTATCAAATATAATTTAGTCCCTCAAGTCATACTTCAAGAGTTTAGGAAAAGATCCTGTACGTTCATACTAGTATTTATGAAACCTAACATTTGTCCTCAAAAGTCCATTGACTGGCAACACTTGAGGACATGTGCACTGAGAGGACCTCATGATACCTACGTTTTTTTGGCTCATATTGTAGATCAAGAATCTCTTTTAAGTTCACCCAATTTATGACGAAATTACTATTATTTTTCTTTAACAATTTTTGTAAACAAATAACACAAATTTTCGCTTGGTTGCTGTATAAAAAAAAATTCTATTATATAAATTAGATTGTTTTAAAGCTTTTTTTAAAATTTATAATAGGAAGTATAAGAATAAACAGAATAATTAATTTCAGATGCATATCAGATTCAAATGCGCATAGTTTGCAAAATAATTTTATATAACACAGTAAATATTTCAGAGAATCCTAAAAAAATCTTATAAATCCTTAAATAGGCCTTTAGGTTCCCATCTCTTGCTTGGAGAACTAAATTATAACTACTTTCGTGAACGAACTGAAGGTTCTTAAGGCCTAAAATATAATTTGAGATTTTTGTAGGGATTTATAGGTTCTGATTAGAGTTATATCAAATATTAAGTTCTGAGATAATTCTACTAGTTCTACTTTTTAGATCTAATAGACCTAAACTGGGGTACATTTAGGTTTAGAAAATTCAAATTATAGTTAAATTTTCGACTCTGGATGTCTGTCCATTTTCTTTATTGAGGGAAAAGTTAAATTATCGTGTCGAGCATATTTCTATTACAGTCGAACGTGTTGTTTTTCGAGATTTGAGAATCGGCTTAACAGTGAGCGCAGATTAAATCGTACGCGTTGTGTTTGATTTCGCCATCTTATAATAAACCCATCGTCTGGTACGTGATCCCACGGGCCGGCTTGAGATCAGCGGAAAGCCACGTTTCGTTCCATCGGTTAGTACGCGATTACAGCGGTTCGATCGTAAGGACGTGGTTCGACGAAAACGAAAGGGCTCCTGTAATTCCGTCGCCCCGGCCAGTATCCGTTCGGCAAACACGCTCGTTCGCTTTTTTCTCTCTGATTTTTCCACGGTCTCCCGCTGTGTCAACTCGCGATAATTGCGCGGATTTCATTAAGAACGAAAATATTCCAGAACGTTAATAAGATGTTCCGGATTAACTTCCGCCCAGCTTATTAATAATAATGAAATTTTCACGTTTCGCGGAACTTTCGAATGACGCGGCTAGTTCGCGAGTTATAATAGAAAAGCAGGAGCGTGTTAAATTTCAAAATATTGGATTAAAGTGGCTGAAAGTTCCGCCGCCNCACGGTCTCCCGCTGTGTCAACTCGCGATAATTGCGCGGATTTCATTAAGAACGAAAATATTCCAGAACGTTAATAAGATGTTCCGGATTAACTTCCGCCCAGCTTATTAATAATAATGAAATTTTCACGTTTCGCGGAACTTTCGAATGACGCGGCTAGTTCGCGAGTTATAATAGAAAAGCAGGAGCGTGTTAAATTTCAAAATATTGGATTAAAGTGGCTGAAAGTTCCGCCGCCGCTTCTTTGCTCTTCTACGTTCCGTTATCTCCGGATTAAAATGGAATACGTTTTATAGAAATAAAACACGCAATGTATACAAATTATATTAAAAATAAAATTGACAATGAAATGGTTGATAGAATTAATANTACGGTCTCCCGCTGTGTCAACTCGCGATAATTGCGCGGATTTCATTAAGAACGAAAATATTCCGGAACGTTAATAAGATGTTCCGGATTAACTTCCGCGCAGCTTATTAATAATAATGAAATTCTCACGTTTCGCGGAACTTTCGAATGACGCGGCTAGTTCGCGAGTTATAATAGAAAAGCAGGAGCGTGTTAAATTTCAAAATATTGGATTAAAGTGGCTGAAAGTTCCGCCGCTGCTTCTTTGCTCTTCTACGTTCCGTTATCTCCGGATTAAAATGGAATACGTTTTATAGAAATAAAACACGCAATGTATACAAATTATATTAAAAATAAAATTGACAATGAAATGGTTGATAGAATTAATAATAATTGATGTAACGAACGGGAATTATAAACTCAGCGCAGAAGAAACAATTCCGCGGTAACAAATGCGCGCAAATGCAAGGACAATGTATAAAACAATTAAGGACTAGCGCAGGATGCAAGCGGAGCGTGTAGCCCTCTGACTAATGACCAGTGGCAGAGTGCGTCGGTAAATAAAGGAGGAAGGCGCCGGTTGATAAATTAAGCCGGCAGCTACTGCACGGTTGCAGTTAACAAATCAACCCTGTTCGGAAAAGCGACGTTTAAGAACATCCGCTTCGACTACCTTCCCTATTAAGCAAGATTGTTTCCACCGATAGGAAACAAAATCAAATTTTACATCTCCAGTAGGCAAACACAATAAAGCTCGATATCAATTTCGTTCAGAATTAATCACGCTTTATCTCAGTATAGAGAATTACTGAATTAATCAAACTAATGTCTGGAATTTTTCAAATAGATTGAGAAAGATCGAAATCCAGTGAACACAATTTGTCACAGAATCATTTACTCGATCGGCGAGATCTACGGAATCCTAGAAGACGACACGGAGAATCGGTGGATGAATGCCGGTAAACGAGGGTGATGGAGAACTCTGGAGGACCGTGAGAGGACACGGTTTCATTGTACGATTCCTGACAGGAACGCTCGAAGGATAATAACGATAATTCATAAGGGCGCAGGGGGACGGCGGGGGCCACCAGGGAAGGGAATCGTGACTGAAATAACTTAAAAGCGCGAAACGTCGCTTCTGAACGCGGGCTACGCGATGGAGTATCGACCCGCCGCCGCCGCCGTCGCCATCGTCACCGCCGCTGGGGTCCGAGTTTATATGCCCCGTTTCAACTTTATGCTCGATTAAAGTCACGCGCGTTTACTTCGGAACTGCAGCTGGATAACGTTTAAATCCGGCGAGAACGGGCCGGGCCCTCGGGCTCGCCGCCGAATGAGTTTCCAGCTTCAGCTGATCCGGCATGTTGTTCAAACGTTGGAATAAATACGCTTAGATCCTCTCCGTTCACTACATCAATTTAAAGTAATCACGGAAATCCCCTATATTCAACAGTTTTTTAATATTACAACAGTTTATAATAGCATCTCAAATACTAATTTTTTTTTATTCAATGAAACGATATTTGCATTATCTTTTTACGTATTCTAATTAACGGAGGGAAAAACCGTTGCGATAAGACGACAGTTGCTACTGTTTCGCTTCTGATCTCGCGTGATAGAAGATAGCTATCGGTCCGGTTGGCAGATATCCGGGTTTATCGCATGGTACGTAGCGCAGTGTGTAACACTGACCGCTTATCAAATCCAAGCGAAGCGGCTGACGCGCCGCGTCGTCCAGGAGTCAGGGACACGTTCCATCGAGATACGCAGGTGTCAGCCGGTGGCCAGCAACGTGTAAATAACAGAGACCCGTTGCTGGCTATCCGACGCGGGATCTCCGTAATCTGGACGCAAACCGAAGATCAACAGAACGGCGTAGGCATGAACAATGGACGAAACTAGCAGCTTTTATGGACTTTCCCAGAGTAGATAACGACGTTCAGGGACCGAGGAAAGTTTGCTTAATTGGAAAAATCCTGGACAAACTTCGGCCCGTCGTAGAAAAGAAATAATGAACTAGAAATTTGTCGGAGTCCCTCGCTCGGTCTTAATTAGCCCGATCGGAGATATATTCAAATTGGATTAAGCCCGTCTTTTAATCAAGAAAAAATGATGCTCGGGTAATCGGAGGCTACAGAATTGATCGCGGATTAAGCGATTCGCGGAACGGACTCCCTTTGTCTTGACGGTATATTAAAAAGGGAGCGGAAATTGAGTTTTATCTTTAAATGTGTTCGAGCAACTACTAATTCTAGGCCAATTAACAGAATTTGCCCGCGTTTCGTATGCTAATCGCCGGCGTCTCGGAACACCGAAGCAACGCGGAAGCAGCGCGGAAACGTTTCGTTCGGCTGCGGGAGCCAGGCAGCTGGCTGGTATATCGGTGTTACCTGGCTGACGCGGATATCGACGTTATCCGGATAATATGGTTAATTCCGAGTAATGACAGATCCTACAGGCGTCTATGTTATTAGGACAACGGTTTGGTTACCGTGTAACCTCTCTCCGCTTACCTATATTATTCACCTGGCCCTGTCGCGTCGTCCCAATAATGTTCCGACCTGTAATTACAACGTATGGCTCATCGCGAAGAGACGACGACTGTTCAATAATGAACGCCGCCTGGATCGATTAATTTAATACATTCGTCTGCTACTTCGAGACTTTCCATCTTAGTTGGGCCGAATCTGTCAGTTACGAGTATTATTAACTTTCCCAAGAGGACAGACGTATTTATATACTCACGTGTGATATACTTAGGAAGACCATCAGGTCCGATCACGTCGATTTACAGTGACGTACATAAATATTCGAACACACTTCAAAACGGAATATGATCTTTAAAATGGAGCCAATTAACTTACTTTTTTGTGGGCTTTTAAAAGGCTTAGTTTACTACGTAATGTGTAACAAACAGTTAAAATAAATTACTATTTGCCGAAATCTCGAAGAAAAAAGAAAAGATCATAATGTTTAACTTTTTTGTTGGAGGCTCCAGCAAAAATTTCAAACGTCCCGTTTGTAGATCTAAATGTTTTATATGAATGTGTAGAGTTTCATAAAAATCCATGAAACCATAAAAGAGTTAGACATATCGAAACATGTAAAAATTCTTCAATTTATCCCAGGCGTAGATTGAAAGTCGTGGAGAACTGCGATTTTTTAAATTTCTAATCGCTAATATTGATCGATTTTTATGAAACTTTGTACATGCATATAACTTACTTAGATCTGTAAACGAGACACTTCCAATTTTTATTACAGACCCTAATAAAAAAGTTAAAAACCATGTCCTTTACTATTTTTCTCGCGATTTCAATGAATAAGGTCAATGTACCTATTTCTACTCATGTCCCTATTTCTGCTCACTCTACAGTATTTATATTATTAAAAATTTACGATTTATTTAACAAATGAACAAAAAATATTTTTGAATCATATAAATATTACTTAATTCAAAAATATTTTTTGTTCATTTGTTAAATAAATCGTAAATTTTTAATAATATAAATACTGTAGAGTGAGCAGAAATAGAGACATGAGTAGAAATAGGTACATTGGCCTTACCAAGTTTTTCTAATTTTTTTGTTAGACATTCTATAGTAAATTAAGCTCTCTAAAATTCCACAGAAGATAAAGTTCTTTGATCCAATACTAAACTTTTAATACCGTTTCGAAATGTGTACGAATATTTATGGACGTCACTATATATTCGTAGTTAAATCTTTGTGCTTTGTTTTAAATGGCTAAAATCGGTTCGATGCAGATACAAATAGAATACGGCGAATGAATGATGAATGATGCATTGAGTTTTAGAACGACGCGTAATTAAAGCTAATCTAGGGATATTAAGATACAAATTGTTCAGTTTAAAGTGCGAGGTTTTATACGTTTATGCGTCCTGAACGGTTAATTTTAAGTAGCTGTTCGAGCGGAGATAGTAACGGGGTTTTATTAGCTAAAATTTTACGAGGTCGTCATAGTTTCAAGCCTTATCTTGTCCGCTACATAACACTCTTGCCCGCGAGGGAACCGCGTCGCGTCGAGCCTGAGGTTTATAGCCAAAAAACATGTTACAAAACTTCGGTAACCGGGCATCTTATTTGTCATATCTGATCCTCCCCGGCTCTCTGTATCTCTCTCGTTTCTTTAATGCGAATAGCATTCACCGGATACAATGAATAAACCGAATTTATGGTCGGGAATCAATTATCCAAAAAACGCGGCGCGAGAGCCTCGGCTTCCCGGCTCCTCGGCAAACATCGTCGATGCCTCGGAATAAATAAAAAGCAGCGGCCGGCCGCGCAACATCCAGTCTGATCACGCGAGCTAACAAATTGCTCGCGCCATAAGTTTCACCGGGGCGCTCAGCCAGAGGCGTCTTAAAAAGTCGAGAGCAAAAGAAGAAGGCAAACAATCTTCCCTGCTCGTGGCATCGACACGAGCCAGGAGGAGGTCGAAGGAGGAAGAGGAGGAGGAGGAGGAGGAAGAGCGAGCAAGGTTTCTAAGCGGAACATCTGTCGAACATTTCCTCCCGCGCCGATACGGCCGACGGTGGTGCTGCGGCGCGCGAGATAACGAGCCGGGACGGCCGCGCTCGAATTCGACAAGCACCGATTTTATCGACTTATGCAAATCGGGCGGAGGCGATAATTTATTCGGCAACGGGGACGGCGGCGGCGGCGTCGCCGGCGCGCGGGTACGTACCCGCGAAGAGGGCGGAGGGGAACTCGGTCACGGTGGCGCGTAAACGAACATGGTAGCCGGCGTGTAGAAGCGTATTTTTGTCTCCGGCTGTTAGCCACGCGGCTCGTAACAAGTCGTCCGGATGACAGGCCTGTCGGACCGGTGCAACTTTTCAAAGTCAGCTGTCACGGCGCGGAAAGGGCCGAGGAATAGACGGCGTGTCCTCGGGTAGCCACCGTGTTCCACGGATTGAAAACCCGGACCGATCCGATCCGATCCATTCCCTCCCCGTCCCGTTCCCATTCTATTCGCTCCTTCGTTCTACTCGTGATCGCTCATCGTTCCAACGGGATATATCCCCGCGTCACGTCCAATTTCTTCGTCATTGTCGCGTCCCGGGACTTTAATTAAATCCCTGTAATCGATGGCACCGATCGAACGATAGCGACGTGCCGCGCGCTTCTTCTCCGGTCTTGTTCGACGAGGAGGGATCGATCGGCCGGCCCGGCGAAGAAAACCTCTTTCGGGAAACTCGTTTTGTTTGCGATGGACTCCGGCCGAACACGGTTTAGTGTCAAACGGTAGCTTCTTGCGCGGAACTCTCTAACTCATTCGAATCATATCGCCGTACCTTCGCAAGAAGGGATATCAAACACCCATGAATTTCTGTACCACGGAAATTGTTCATTCTTACGTAAAAAGTCTACATCAACAGATGCTACGATTTATTAAGTCGCGCGCATTTTTAAGCGAAAGCTTGCTTATTCCGCGACTGATTTCGTGGCATTATTGCTACCATTGTCGAGACCGGTTTTATTAACACTCGGATTGCACTAGTTCCATTGTGTCTAGCTCAGAACGCGGGGCAATTTTAAGATTCCCGAACTGAATATTAAGCCCGAAGCGAAGAATTGCGAGGAGACAAGAGGACTTAACTTTAAGTAAATTATTCACGAGCGCTTGAAACCGCCTTATTAATCCTCCGCGTTTCTTCTCGGTCCCGTAGCCGCGGAACGGAATTCTCTTACGGGAAAACAGAAGGAGGGAGACGGAAAGAAAAGGAATCACCGCATGAAAGCTGAAATACTTCCGCGGTAGGATAACGTTTTCTCTGCGAGGGGCGAAAAACTGTTTAAACGCCGGATAAAGGATTTCCCCGGTTAAATTATTTTATTAGCCCGGCAGGTTACCGAGGATGAAATATGGAAATCGCACCGCGATCACACTTTTCGCCTTTCACAAGTTTTAAACGGCGATGCCGGAGAACTCGGAGATTAGATTAGCCGATTATTAGACGTCCCCTTCTGCCCGGTACCCACTCTTGTTTCCCCCTGGTCCGTCCGTAGCAGTTTTATCCTCTGAAAAAATTTCTACGGGAAATGTACACTTAAAAGTTTTCTTCGCGGGGGACGTGGATTAACGATAGAAAGTTGAGTCGTTCTATTTTGTTCTGTTCGACTGAATTGTCCTCTCACTGATCCGAAGACTGTGAAAATTTAATCCGACTCGTGGACGCCTTTAAGCTGTTAAACCTTATCTGTATTTCGTTTCGAAGGAATGACCGTTTAGTCGGCTTTTTATAGTGATTCCCTTCGTTTCTTTCAGCACATTCTTTTCAATCACGTGTAGAAGTTTCAGTTTTAATATGTATATAATTTTATATCCTTCGTATTATCAATATATCATTTTATAAAAATGTAACGAGCTTAAATGGAATGAACCATGGATAGATCATGATTAATGAAAGAAGACCCAGTGAGTTTCTCGCAGTATTATTTCAGTAGAGTAATTTTTCACGTTTTGATATTTCAAAGAAATTATCTCAAAGGTATCGTAGATCCGTTTCAAAAAGTAAGAAGCTTAAATGGGACGATGGATCGTGGATGGTTTAAAGAATCGTTTAAGCGCGTTATATCTCGGCTGTATAATTTTTTCGTGGATAAAAGTCAATATTAATTTAGTACTTTTAGTTAATTCCTCTCCGCGCGCCCCGTCGCGTCGCGGGGTTTTCTTCTTTCCTGCGAGCAACGAGAGAAGAAATTAACTTTCCCTCCTTCGAGACTAATTTCGTGCCGCCTCAAAATATCGGAAAATTGGCTCCCCTCCCTCGCCGGTTCCCCTCTTAATTTTTGTCATTTTTTAGTTAATTACGACGTGAACCCGGGATGAAAGTCTGGCTAAACAAAGTAATTGGCCGGTAACACGTTTCCGAGTTTCATTTACACGACTCTTGCGGATTTTCCACAAGTCACACAAGTCCAGATTCTCCTTTGCTTATCTTTGCCAGAACAAATGTTTCTTCCTGCGAGCTGCTGATTTTTTTTTCCCTTGCTTCTACCGTGGTTTTAATTTCCTAAGACTGCTCGAGAAACGATTGACTTTGAAAACAGAGAATGTTTAATGCCGAAACATTCCCCCAATGATTGCGCAAACTTTAACAACTCAAACTGTGCATTTATGGTAATTAATTCTCTGTATTTTATAATTAGCAGTCAGCAAAATTTATCAGTAATACATTTATATAAAAACAAATTATACTAAACTGATTTAATTTTAATTGAAAAAGACATTAGTATAATTATTCAGACTACTTGAATGAGAATCACAGGCTACTTTATTTTCAAGTCTAACATTTTCATGGACTGGAATGATCTTAGCGTAAATAAATCTCGATCAGGGCACAGTTCGTCGTAGATTTTTCGGCGAGAGTCGCTTCGGTTGATTAAAACCGGCGATACAAATCGTCCTTACACGACGTACGTGGGTGTCAGGCTTATTCTCGCCGACACCCAGCTCTTTCAAAGATCCGTCAACGTTCCCTAAGAGGTTGTGGGATGCTGGAAACACCTGAGTGCGCCGCAGAAATTATTCTCATTCGTCTGACGTCCATCAAGCGTTTCTGACGGCCAGACAAAAGCAATGAAACCTAGCTAAATCATATTGATTTTTATGGACAGTTCTTCAGTTTTATATGCCGCGTTTGGTAGACGAAAAATGACCACAATGGTTCCTTTGAATTTTGAAAAAGACTTAAGATGAGACAGAGAGATCTTTCATGTCGAGAGGTCACATGTAATTGGAATAAATACGATGCACGATAAGCTTCTGTCAAATTGAGCTCCGGTCCTTCTCAGGCTCTCGAGACCTTTGATCAAGACCCGGCTGTACTTTTTGGCTCGTGCGCCACTATCCACGCACCGTTCTGTAAACGAATTTATCGATAACGGTATCAGACAGTTGCCAGGGCCGGTAATCCGCTCTGCTCTCATGGAAGGTCAAAGGACACGCCGTAAGGATCCTCGTAGGACATCTGGCAGCGAGGGCGAGTCGAGTAAAGTAGATTTCCAAATCTTTGCATCGGAGAAATTTCGAACGTTCCCTTTTAAAGCGCTTCGATACCCTGAAAATCCCATTGGGAGCAAGACAAGGCAAAAGAAAAGGCAAGCGGGGAAACTCATGGCGAATCAACGTTCCCTTAGTTCAGCTTTTGCAGACGACGGGACATACCCATGCTAAAATATCCCCTAAACAAGTAGTCGACCGTCTACCCTCGCAAAATTAAATTCCCATGCAAGAAGAGTTGCTCGGTATCATTTTTAAACCACTGAATACTTGACGTATAAAAATAAAATTAGAATCATAAGATTCATTCAGGAATCGTGAGAATTCCGAGGAATAGATGAAGATGTTAAGGAGGTTCATCCGGTTAAGGAATTAACAGATAGATCTCAAAAAAAAATTTGATAGTCTATAACAGTATACCAGGATACCTCAAAAAAATGTTTAAGGAGGTTCTACCGGTAACAGTTTTAAAATTACGAAAAATCTAAAAGTTAGCGTATGAGTAGATTTTGGTTAAATAATGATTCTGTTAAATTTTGGTGAACTTTCATGGGATGAGAGAAGAGTTCTGAAGATTTCAATTTAAATTGTTTTTCGCAAATATCTAAGTTCCTATTGGTCGGACGATATATATGGATAGGATCGAAATTATAGATTGATAAATTCTCTACAACAATCATTCTTGGTATTTTTTTTCTGCGAGTAACGGTTTTCAAAATAACGCGCGACAAAATTTTAAGTACTCGAAGCAAGCCGTGTACATCATTCTTCCGAAAACATCAAGTTTTTACCGCGTGTTATTTTGAAAACCGTTGCCCACAACAAAAAAATACCAAGAATGATTGTTGTAGAGAATTTATCAATCTATAATTTCGATCCGATGCATATATATCGTCCGACCAATAGGAACTAAGATATTTGCGAAAAACAATTTAAATTGAAATCATCAGAACTTTTCTCTCATCCCATGAAAGTTCACCAAAATTTAACACAGTCATTACTTAACCAAAATCTACTCAAATGCTAAATTTTAGATTTTTCGTAATTTTAAAACTGTTACCGGTAGAACCTCCTTAAGTCATTTGGATACCTTAACGATGAGATATTAATATAAATATTTTTTACAATTTTACATGTAGTCATATGGAAAAGAGTGATTTCCTAAATTTCTATCGCTAATTTATGAGGTATTGACAGTTTTGAATGAAATTTGTCATATTAAAGAGAAACATTTAACGAATATTTTAATTGCAATTTTAGGTAGATTGGATGACTATGAATCGAGAAATATATAAACACAACAAACGAAATCTGCATCTTTCAGCAGTAGATAACCTCCGTTATTAACATGTACGCTAGTCAAACGAGCTCCCCTTTTCTATAACTTGAATTTGACTTGCTATGTACCAGATGAACCTCCTTAATTAACTGCAACGTTCAATTGCCGTGTTTCTGCCACTAAAATTACCTACGGCGTTCGCAGACGGTGAGTCGCGAGTAGTGGCGGCGGTGGCAATCAAATAAGTGCTTGAAACGCGCGATTAAGTAGACGGGTCCGCGTCAAAAGTCGACGGAAACACTCTCGTCGGTGCAGAAACGAAATTGAATTAAGTCAAAGACCGAGCCACGCTTATACGAACCGAGGAAAGGAAGGTTCCGGCACGGTGGCGGATGTGGAAGAAAGTGGAGGAGTAGGAGGTACTGATGGAGGTGGAGTAGTTGCAATTATTAGAGAGAGTGCATTCGCCGTCGACGAGCCCGGGGCGCCTCGGTACTTTGAGGTCGGAATCTCATCGAACGTTGTTCACCCTCGATAACTCGACAGTTAAATACAGAGAAGACGAGTGCACGAGGAGAGAGAGAGAACGAGAGAGAGAGAACATTTCGTGGCGGAAGCTATCGACTTCTGGCTTCCTGCTCGTTTCGCCCCCGTCTTCCCGTATCTGCCGGCACAGATGGATTACCAGGCCGAATTGAACGAGATCAAAGTGGACGATACCACCGAGGTAATGCTGTATCGAGTTTAGAGACTAGTCTAAAAATACCTCCTCTCTCTCCATCCCTCATCCTCGATCTTCCTCTCTGTCCATCCTGGTATTAAGTTCGCCCCGAAACAAGTCTGCGAACGTCTGTACGAATTTAAGAGAGGGATCGTCGTATGATTATCTCGCAGGCGCGGAACCCGGCGAACTTCCTTATCAGGTTTACCTCCGCCAGTACAAATATTCGATCGCCTGTATTTGGACAACTAAGGAAACTGACGTTAACACACAGAGAGATTTCGCAGCACTCATCATCCGGATTAGCTATTCCCTTTGCCGCTGGTATAATATCTATATGCTAATTGATCAGCCGGCGCAGCGATAATTACTAGCGAATTTAGTTCCGGCTTCCGCCGGTCCAAGTTAAGTCTACCGAAGTTCCCCGGCAACAAAGATCTCTTTAGCGCTCGAGCCTCGTCTGCCTCGTTCATCCACTCTAATTTCCAACTAACTTAGGCAAATCGAATGCTTTCAATCTTGAAAATATCCGCCGCCCGCCTCGTTAAACCGTTCTCGATTACGTTACCCTCAAAGGCCCGGGCGCGACTGCATCTTGGTAGGCGTTAAACGAGTCGGCGGGGGCCCAGGTAGCGCGAGGCAACGTCGGGACGCAATCCAGAAAATCGTATCAAACTACCACCTCTCGCGGATGGAGTCCGTTTAAATAGTGAGCCGGCACCCGACGAGGCTTGACTCAATAAAGACTCTCGGCTTGAATACACATGAACCATGAAACGAGCGTTGGAACACAGTTCGGGTCCGGCATCAAAGAGGACCGGGATTAAACGGTAGGTCGCCAAGGGCAAAACTCGATCGTTCGCCCGGGGCCGACCGGCCCTCCCGCACAAAGTGACATACGTTTTATTAAAAATGTTCCTGTTGTCTTTTAAGCCGTTCCCCCGGCACGGCAGCTCTCCGCCGCCGCGGCTACTGCTTCGGTATATCCCCCCGATACGTAATGTACATGCATACAGACAAGCGCGCGCGTTCACCTGCAGACGCGGAGGTCTAACCCGCAAGCGAACGCGATCCACTTTGCCACGCGGACCATGAAATCATCTCACGGCCCACTGATTTGTATATAATACCGCTCGCGGCGCGATTTGAATCTCGTTAATCGGCCGCATTTTCGGCCGCTCGAAGTTTAATACTTTCGGCTAATTGACAGGAAAAGTGAACCGGCCCTCGCGCTTTGTTCCGCGACTGGCTGGGGGTGTCTGTTAATCAGTCGATATCTGATAGCTTCCGCGGGTCAGTTCTTTGTAACAGAAAATTAAGGAGGTTCATCTGGTACATAGCTAGTCAAATGCAAGTTATAGAAAAGGGGAGCTTGCTTGACTACCCGAGTCGAAATTTTAATTCTGATTTAAACCTCTTAGTTCTACACAAGGTTTTGGAGGTCTAAAGTGAAATTGTATGATAGATTTTTTCATAAGCATTAAAGTCTTATTATGACCTCGAGGTTCTACTTATGTCCGCTTTAGACAAGTTGAGGCCTGAAACGGAATTTATATAATTTTACTCTTGGCCTCGAGGTCCTTATTTTTATCGGAATTTGTTGATTCTGATTTGAGCCTAAAAGCCCTCTCTTTCATATTACTACGGAAATACTAGCATTTATACTATAGTTTGATAATAGAACTAAAATAAGTATTAAACAATATTCAAAATTGTTTTAATTATAAAAGCTAATACAATTACTGTTTTAT
>SMSR01000156.1:47656-92123 GCA_019453355.1 Ceratina japonica
CGAGCTCCCCTTTTCTATAACTTGCATTTGACTTGCTATGTACCAAATGAACCTTCTTAACGTATTCATCAGATCCAAGTATTAAATCTGTTATTAATTCTTTTTTTAATTTCAATTTTAATTGTAATTTATTAGAGACAATTTTATTCGAAGAAATAATGTATATTTTTCTGCAATGGATCTGTGCGATTTGAAAAATGTAAAGATTGTGCACTTTTGAGCGTTAGTGTATGCGTGCGGTGACTCTCGGCTGGGAAAAAGACTCGGACGTCTGCTACCGTGTGTAACGCGTTGCAGCTTGCGGCGGGAAGGATATTTATCTCGTCTCGTCTAACCTTGTGCCTCGCGGAACAGGCGGGCTTCGCGTTGTAACGTAAGCGTGTTCGCGGCGAAAAAATGTTCTCTCCTCTTATTCCCGTGTACGCGAGCGCTCGCTTTGGACGTTTTGGACCATGCGAGCAGAGCCCCGCTGCTGCTGCTGCATCTGATTGCATTAAACTTGGCGATTGTTATTCCGGAACGGATGCGCCGGAGGATGCTGCGGCTTGTTATTATGGTTGAGTAATTTAAAGAGGAAACGCGTTCCCTGTTCCTTGATATCGCTGATGCCTCAACGGCCCGCTCGCCGTTTTCCTGTCTTCTGTCTAATTTGAAATTGATATCTGGTTTCAGCATCCTCGACGCTCTTCTTAAATCGTTGTCTTTCATGTCCCTCAATTTTCTTAAACTGTTCATTACTGCATTTTAAATTCCGCCTCAGAAATTCTCAGTACACTGATTTTTATATAAATCTGTTATTTCCGACATCAATTCACGAATGACAATAATTTATAGATCAAACGAGCCCGCTGTAAGTGCGCGAAGTTCGATCAAAATTATATGAAGAGTCTCGTTCGAAGATGATAATTNTAGTACACTGATTTTTATATAAATCTGTTATTTCCGATATCAATTCACGAATGACAATAATTTATAGATCAAACGAGCCCGCTGAAAGTGGGCGAAGTTCGATCAAAATTATATGAAGAGTCTCGTTCGAAGATGATAATTTCCCATCCTTAATAATCCCATACAGGTCTTTCCCTGTATCACCTTCAGGATATTGTGTGATAATTCTATAATCTTCACACAAAACAATATGAAGGCGATCGATTGAATGGTGTGAAATTGGAACTTTTTTACTTTACAGAAAACGTTGACTACAAAAACAAGCATGATTACAATTATCATCGAGAACGAGACTTCGTAATATAATTAAATTCATTTCGTCGTTCAATTTTCATTTTAATAAACGCGCGATTTCGTCAGTCAATAATTTAAGAAGTCCGCAACGACGACATCGGATGCAATTCCTGACCCAAATGCGTACACAGCGGAGACAAATCATGCAGAGAGCAACATTAACAGACCATAGAGGACAGTCGTTATGGACAAGAAATCTGAGCTAGCTCGCATCCCCTCGGAGATTTCGGTCGAATAAAGGCCAGTTCGGCTCCTTTGCGGACGCAGTTATTCGCGGGAACGACTTCCGAAATTGCCCATCCCACGTGTCGTTGTCTCCCTCTCTCGCCTTCGCTACCGATCGCGGCGTCCCGGTTCCGCGCAGTACGGCCCGGGACACCGGCTCCATCGNTTAAGAAGTCCGCAACGACGACATCGGATGCAATTCCTGACCCAAATGCGTACACAGCGGAGACAAATCATGCAGAGAGCAACATTAACAGACCATAGAGGACAGTCGTTATGGACAAGAAATCTGAGCTAGCTCGCATCCCCTCGGAGATTTCGGTCGAATAAAGGCCAGTTCGGCTCCTTTGCGGACGCAGTTATTCGCGGGAACGACTTCCGAAATTGCCCATCCCACGTGTCGTTGTCTCCCTCTCTCGCCTTCGCTACCGATCGCGGCGTCCCGGTTCCGCGCAGTACGGCCCGGGACACCGGCTCCATCGTCCGCGTATATCGGCTGCACAACGCCGGGGGTACAGGTTTATATTCGGTCGCGTCGTGTCGCGCGAGTACATATTATTGTGTGTATTAGCCCTCTATGTATGTTTATTAGATAGCGCGCGGCGTATACGGCGCAGTATGTTGGTTCAAGGGTGTGCCGCCACCCCCGAGCTGTCCCGCCGCGTCGTTATGAGGGACCTCGTTAGCAACGAAATTTATATTGTGCCTAGCCGGCCAAATCTTGCTGCATGTTAACGATAGCGATCCTACGGTGACACGACGACGTTTCGTAACTGCTCTGATGGCCCGTGCTACTATATTTCCGGCTTCGAGAGCCGCCATTAAGTAATTGCCGATCCCACGGAGCGAACGGTGTGCTTCCACGATAACCGGCGCCGCTGCCCGGATCCCCGTCCAGAGATTTATCCGGATCAATTTTCACAAATTACCTACACACTCCGGTTGATCGGTTAATAGATCATTTCCAATGGAACGTGTATTAAATGTCTTAAATTACGGGGAAGAGAGTTTCGAATTAAATTCTATCGCCGAACAATTGACGCCGGATCGTATGACACAACGCGGTTCGACTACTGTTAATACGTTCAACGAAGTTAATGAGTAAATATTGTAATTTGTATGGAATCCAATTGGCTGCGAGGTCGATATTAATGTATTTCGGTCGCTTAAACTTTTCACTAATTATCCGAGGTGCACGCGCGGCCCGTATTCACGGGGACACGCGGTATTGCGGGCTAACTACGATCGTAATTATTCATTGCGTGTATTCGCTGCGTGTATAAATCGCGGCGACGAAAAATGAAGTCCCAGATGCGGAATAAAAACGGAACGAAGTCGCGCGCGCGGGCTGTGCGCGGCGATAATTAACGACGGCCCGCATCCAGCCCGCTTAGCTCGGCCGGGAATATTTTAACGAATCTGATAAATGTAACGACCTCATCTGTTTCGGTGACACGCTGGCCGCGTTATCGCGGAAACTCGCTGCGCCCGCCGGACAATTGCGGCTTCATGCATAGGGAAGCACGCGCGTACCCGAAACTTCCGCCCTTTTTCGCGCCGCTATTCCACGCCGGCTTCACTTTCGACACGTATTTTCGCCGCCGCTCACTAATTCCGTCTCGTTTATTTCGACGCGAAACAGTTTCTCGATCTGTTCCTCCAGAGTTTATAACTGAAACCATTTAAAAGTTCCGACTGTATCATAAGAAGGAAGTTACATAAAGGAGGGGAATAAGCGTTGGACGTTAAACCCGTTTTGAAATTACTCTCCGAAGAAATTTTCCCTCTTGAACCGACTTCTGACAGTTACGAGTCGTCGGCAGTGCTCGAAACTGTCCTCGAACCGTTCCGGAAGTGGGCGTAATTCAAGTTTCATGACCGGCCGCGCGGCCCGAGTAATAGAAGAAGCAAGTTTTCGCGAAACGAAAAGCGGCGGGAGCGTGCAGCGGCGCGGCTCGTTTGTTGCCCGTTCAAGTGGCCCCCGTCGCGGTAGAGAACTATGCACAAAAGAGAGCATCGTCGGCAGGCTTATGTTCTTCTTTCTTTTTCATCGCGTGTTTCTACGGCCGCGGCACGAGACCCGACCGGCGATGCGCGCGTTCGCGGTTAATTTCATGCTCGAATAATGATCCCCGGAACCCCGTTTATTGCCCAGCTGCTTCTGTTAACGCCGCGGCTGGCTTCCGTTCACCGGCCATTACCCTGGCCAAATAGTTCCGTTTTGTTGCGCGAACTACCCTTCAATAATCCTCCCATTGCCCCACTCGAATTTTTCCGTCCCGTTGAAAAGAAACTTACGTGTACACATTTCTCAAGTGGAACGTACCGATTACGGTCTGTTGTTTGCGCTGGATTTCGCCCCGGCATCGGGTAAACGGTTTCATTTCGGTGCCAGAAATGTGTACCTCTCACTGGCACGTTCTTATTACATGTGTACTTCTACGAGCTTGCTTGAAATTCGGTTTTATACCTTTTACTACTTTACGTTGGAAGTAGGTGAACTGCGGAGTTTCTTGAATGCTGAAGAAAGCCGTTTCAAGATTTCTTTAGGCGTTAGTCTCAGTCGCAGTGTATACAAGAAAATATAAACTATTTAGAAATTGGAAAGTCAAGAGTCGCGTTTTAAACTTCTACCTAGGATATTTTCAAGTTTCGTAAAAAATTTACTACCACGTTCGAGCCGTATCTGTGTATTCGTTGATTTAATCAAAAGTGCTTTCGCCACGGAGCTTCTTGCGGCCGCGTTTTTCTCGGAATGAAACAAACGGGGTCGCGCTCTCAGCTGTGACACACGTCGGATACCTTTGGGGATTTCTGCATGTAACAATTTCCTTCGTTACCGAATTTTTCACTGGCCCGCTGTATTATTCATCCGCACGTTTTCTGCGCCACGTGCTCCGGCCAACCGCGCACGGCTTCCATTGCTTCATAAACTTTTTACGCATCACGCGCCTCATTATTGTTACGGCTTCCAACCGAGTTCGTATTTCACTTTTTTATCAAACCCTTTGCATCTCCGTCGCTTATTGTTGCGCGTTTCCTTTCTTTTATCCGGCCTCGCGCGGCCGCGTGATTGTGGAGAATTCTTTAAACGTACACATTTTGTTCCCGCCGTGAAATTTACGCCGCTGCGCGATTTTCCCTCCGACCCGCGTGTTTCATTTCAGATTCTCTGTTTCGAAAGCGAGCAGAAAAAATGTTTGCCGCGCGGTCTTTTCACGCGGTGAATTAAGACCGCGCGCGTTCAATCCGTTATTGGCTGGCAATAACATCGACCTAACCGACGAGAACAAAATGTTCACGAATGCCTCTTTCAATCCATTTGTACCTATTTTGCCCGGGAATATACCCGGGATACGCGCATGATTTATGTTGTTTCGAAGTTTCGGCGAAATCTGCATTTCCGCTATTTTACGCATACAGGAAAAACAGGAATTGGGGACGAGGGAAAAAAATTCGGTCGTCAGGGAGAATCGATTTAAAAGGTTGTAATTCCACCTGCCTTTTCATAGGCAGTTGCGGAAAAAATGTACCGTTGAAGCTAGGATTAATCGGAGCATGAACTCTCGTGCATTCCGTTTTCAACCTAAAAATTTTCCACCTGGATTTGCGAAATCTCTGCCTTCCACAAATAGTTAAACTGTCGCGACCTTGTACACGTCAATCTCTATTTCTGTTACATTTTACTGAAACAACTACCAAAAGTGTAGAAAAAAAATTTATATTTTTCTGCCTCAAAAAGTTTTTTATTAATACGAAGAAGATTTAAATAACTAGTTCACTGTTTTTTATTAAGATTTTGTAAACGTATTTTATGAATACCAGAATTTGTAGAAGTTTTTAAAATAAAAGTGTAACATAATTTATACTTTTCCATGTATCTGTATTGATTACGTACATTAATTACATTATTGTTTGTATAATATTGATCATACAATTCGTACTATAAATATTCTATAATATTTTATTAGTATAGCTGTGATTCGCGCTGTACTATAAATGTTTCACTGTTAATGAAGCAATTGTAGGGAATAAGGCGGCCGGCCATAATCGTCGCATGATCGCTTCTTAGGAACATTCTCACCGGTAAAAGAAGGCATTACCCGGCGCGTTGGAAATTGACCGGTTGAAAATTGGGTATTAAGAGCGTGTAACGTCACGCGGCTAACACGGGTCTCGCGTGGAGTTTCTTATTAAAGCCGCACTGCCAGAAATTTTCATCAACGATAGCGGGCGTACGGTAGGAAATTAGCGGGAAAACGAGCCCATATGCTCGGGCACAAGTTCGCCTAACGAGCTCCAGTGTATGCTGGCCGGAAAAGGATGTAGTAAAAGTGGGCTGGCATGATCCCCCGCGCGTAAGGCGGCTGTTGGACGATGGAACGAAGTTCGCGACACGAAAACCCTTGGGCTCGTGCCTCGCGCGGTCGCCGAGAAGTTTTAACGAAGTGAAACGGAGTAACCGGACGGACGAATTTGTACTAAAGCCGAGCGATGCCTGAAAGTTTGTGGAGAGAGTACGTGTTTTAAGAAAGTGGATGATGATACGGGGAGGAGAGCGGGTATCGCGTTGCGGGAATTTCTTAATGAAATGCGCGCCTCTCGTCCGGGCTCTTCTGGGATACGTAATGAAGATGAAGGATCTTCTTTGCCTTAATTTTTATCAAACCTATTGAATTACATCCTTAAAACATACGTACATAAAACTCTTGAGCAATTTAAATACGTAAGAAAATCCAAAATGTGATAGAATATAAATATATCTTACAAATCATTATTGATTAATGGTAGAAATGCAATACCTCGTATTCGTGTGCTATATGACAATGGCCAGATCGAAAGGGTTAAATATTCAAGAGACATACGAATATAAATAAATCAGTGACTATGAAAGCATCATATCTAAATATATTTTATTAATTTAAAACATTAAGAATATTCATACCCATAAATCATGAAATCATCCTTAAAACACATTTAACATAATTCGCATCAATTTTCATTCTCATTCTACATAATATTCATACTAAATTTTTGTCAATATCTTCATTACTCCACACTTCATGCAAGTAAAGAGTAATTTTCGAACTCAGGATGATTAAGCAATCAGTACAGTATTTATATAATATGTATAATATGTATGCAATATGTATTTACGTAATGCTTGCACTTAGAACGGAATCAAATTCCTAATCGGTTACATCATATGGCAGTCTCCTAATTTCGCGTGTCCGTACGGAGTTAAGGGGTGAAAGGGGTGAAGGGGGGTAAGATTGAAGCGCGTCACGCGGAGGCTCGCACCGCGTACTTGCGGCGTGCAGAATCTTATGTAAGGGTGGACGTAAGTGCGGCAAATTGCTCGTAAAACGTGCCCCGAGTGTTAATTTACCCGCGCGCTAACGTCAAAGTAAATACGGAATTGCTTTCGACTCGCGGAAGAAACGCGCTTTTGGACGTTCACTTGTCCTAAATGAAAAATTGCTCGGGTCTTTTATATACTTCTTCATAGTTTTCCTTCCTGCACTTCAATCTTTTCAATTATGCCACTAGTATTTTTTTAGTTCCATTTTCGCCAAAGGAAAAGTTTGATTCAGGTGATGAATTATGAGAATATAAAAAATCAAGGATTAACCCAACTGGCAGGAAATCTCTAAAAGGGAAAATTCGGGCTTTGGCTAAACGTGGAGATGAAACGAAATAGATTAAGCTAAGTTGATAAAAAAAGAGCCGGATTTTAAATAATTCCCGGGGAAAGGAAAATAGATGGGTTATCTTCTGGTTGAAATCTGACCAAATGCAATTCGAATACCGACGCGTCGTCGTCTGCGGGGAAACGTGAACCGGGTTCCCGGGTCGCATATTTTTGTCACAATTACAGCCCGCTTTGCATGCGACGCGGTGCACGCGTGAAACGGCCACTCGGTTTCGAACGTTCCCGTGTTGGAAGCTGCCGAGTTAGACAACGGGCACGACAGTCGTTCGAGTTTGTTGCCCGGGAGTGTCGGTGAAATTGAGAATTCGAACCGCGTTGCGGCCCGTTCTTTCGCGAAATTTGTATTGGCCATGGAATTCCGAACGAAGTAATATTTTGCGGTGAGCCAACCGGCTTCAGCATATTCGATTCTCAAGATTCGGTTTACTATTAAACCGTGGGAGGCAGACTCGAATTCAGAGAAGCCAGAATGGAAAATTAATCAAGATTCCATTCTAGCTATCATATAAGAACTAGGAAATATAGGCAATAAATCACGGTCCCTCGCATAAATTCCCAGGCGTTGAATCCCGAATCATTGACTCTCGCTTCAAAAAGAATACGGTCCCTCGTGGAGTTTAAAGAATGGCAGTCTTAAATCGCGCGCACGGCTCGTGGAAATGTATAATTACAAAAGCGTCGTAAATTTCTGGGCGAAAAAAGAAGAGATCGAGAAACGGGAGCCTTTAAATCGCGGAGCGTATCGAAACCGTCCCGTGCTCGANGCTAAGTTGATAAAAAAAGAGCCGGATTTTAAATAATTCCCGGGGAAAGGAAAATAGATGGGTTATCTTCTGGTTGAAATCTGACCAAATGCAATTCGAATACCGACGCGTCGTCGTCTGCGGGGAAACGTGAACCGGGTTCCCGGGTCGCATATTTTTGTCACAATTACAGCCCGCTTTGCATGCGACGCGGTGCACGCGTGAAACGGCCACTCGGTTTCGAACGTTCCCGTGTTGGAAGCTGCCGAGTTAGACAACGGGCACGACAGTCGTTCGAGTTTGTTGCCCGGGAGTGTCGGTGAAATTGAGAATTCGAACCGCGTTGCGGCCCGTTCTTTCGCGAAATTTGTATTGGCCATGGAATTCCGAACGAAGTAATATTTTGCGGTGAGCCAACCGGCTTCAGCATATTCGATTCTCAAGATTCGGTTTACTATTAAACCGTGGGAGGCAGACTCGAATTCAGAGAAGCCAGAATGGAAAATTAATCAAGATTCCATTCTAGCTATCATATAAGAACTAGGAAATATAGGCAATAAATCACGGTCCCTCGCATAAATTCCCAGGCGTTGAATCCCGAATCATTGACTCTCGCTTCAAAAAGAATACGGTCCCTCGTGGAGTTTAAAGAATGGCAGTCTTAAATCGCGCGCACGGCTCGTGGAAATGTATAATTACAAAAGCGTCGTAAATTTCTGGGCGAAAAAAGAAGAGATCGAGAAACGGGAGCCTTTAAATCGCGGAGCGTATCGAAACCGTCCCGTGCTCGAACGAGGCCCGCATTCCCGATGGATATTTATAACCGAAAACTCCTCTCAGACGTTCAACACCTCTCGAGCGTTTCACAATAAACCGGTATTTACGAGACACCCGGTACCTGCACGGTTCGGATGTACGAGCCCGCGCAACGAGCAGCGGTTGGTTAACTGTACAGAGAACGGTGCGGCGATATATGCGAGAAATCCATAAATTCGTCGTCGGCTTGGGTAACGCTTTAAACGGCGACAGCCGAAGAAATTGATAATCGACGATTTCCCCGGCGAGAGACACCGTTCTTGGCTCGTCGCATCTCCGAACAATCTCGTAGGCCCATTGAAAACCGACTGGCTGGCTGCAGGCCTTCTCTCCCCGCCGCGGAATCGACGCGAACGGAACGCGATCCCGCAGAAAGAAGTCGCAATTAAAATACCTGCACGACGACGGAAACCCGGTTGGTCGATTTCACGTTGTACGAGTGTTATTCAACGTCGCCTATCGCTTAATATTCGTGGCGATTAAAACGACGCGACGCGACGCGACGCAGCGAAGCGTCAGCGATACACACCGCACGACGTACGTACGTGTGTGTCTGTGTATGTAATTGGAAAACGTGACGTTCGGTAAATATATCGCGCGAATTTTCATCGAACCGCCGCTATGCCGCCGCCGTCGACCGGGGCAAAAAGTAACCGGGAAAATTAATTAAAGCCAGGCTGCGATGTCGGTGCGCGATAACGCCGAGTCGAGCACCGAGATAAAGCGCAGATGAGATCGCGATTTTAAACGGCTAATGATTCGGAATCCGGGACCTACTTTCTCCCGTTTCGAGATCCCTTTTTCCATTTCTGCCGACGATTTTCTGCCAATTTAATAAACTAGCGATTTACAGGTTATTTAGAACCGCCCCACATACGCCACAGAGGCTCTTAGAGAAATTTTAATTAGCGCGTATAGAAACCGTTGATTATATAAAAAATGCATTCATATCAAAGGAAGGCGCGTGTACGTCATATTAATTGCGGGATTGAAAACGATTTAATTAAAGTAATCCAGATTATTTGGTTCATTCGAGAATATTTGACGATATTTTATTACCAAACTTTAATTACTATCTGGAATGTAATTATTTATCAGTCGAAACTCTCATTAACCCCTGTCGCTTAAAAAGTTACGCTTTGTCGTTACGGCCGCAATAAAATCGCGGATGTGTGTCAAACTCCGAGAAAATTAAACTGATCTAATTAAAACAAGTACGTTCTTTAATTTATCCACTTTTATAAAAGTCGTCGAAGGAACGACCCAATTAACAAGTTAAGGGATTCGCGTTTAATTTGATGAATTTTATGTACGGGAACATCCTGGAAAGTAGGTTGCGCGAATGGAAGTTTCACACGCGAGGCAAAAAAAAAGAATCGTTAAAGTTTTTTCTTTCGAGAGGAATACACGTGCATGCACGTATACACACCTGCACGCATACACGTGTACATGCACATGCACATATGCTTACTTATACGTGTACACGTGTATCACGTGCATGCATAACATTCCGGGTCGACTTTTACCCGTCTGGTTGACAGTGGCGATAAAAAGTGCACGTAATAAAATTCGTGTCATAAGACTCAAGATTATCGACAAGCTGTATAAAAGATTTAACGCTGAACTACCCGAGAGCAAATGCTACCCCGACATTATTACCTAGTTTAATTTTCTCTGGGAATAACTAGTCACCCCGCCGGTCAATATGAAACGGAAATGCAGATGTGCATGAATCTTGCATTTCCCCGTTCAGTCCGCAATGAATTTACCGACGAAAATAAACAGAATTATGCATTTATTATACTATTCTATTTCGCGTTTGCTACGTTTGAAGAATTGTCCAAGGAGAGGGACGCGCGGCGGAGGCGATAGCGGCCGTAAAATCGAATACCCGTGGCTGGCAATAATGGAAGGAACACGAATCGATGGCGTAGGTAGGCGAATCACGTATATCGCGGTCGTCGCCGTATAATCGTTCACCGAAACCCATCCCGACAGC
This sequence comes from Ceratina japonica, assembly GCA_019453355.1. NCBI lineage: Eukaryota > Metazoa > Arthropoda > Insecta > Hymenoptera > Apidae > Ceratina > Ceratina japonica. The sequence goes on from SMSR01000156.1 coordinate 58,395, forward strand.
GGCAACGACGGCAAGACCGGCAGCGCCGGTATATAAGTTTGCGGTTCGGACATAAACGTATCGCCGGGGCTACGATACGCGTATATACCACACACCGACGCGACGCGACGCGATGGTTTCATAAAGCGGAATGGTCGTCTCCTCGTAATTCCACCGGTTGCTAATTATCGTTGCCAAGCAGCCGTTCCCGTCGAATATTATCGCGATTGCCGCAGCCGTTTACGACGTTCAGCCATGAAATTTAAAGCCTCTCTCCTCGGCGAGAGAGAGAGAGAGAGAGAGAGGGTTAAGGCGGAGACCGTACGAACTCGCAGTGTCGTGACGTAAACGATCGCCCACGGTAATTAAAAGATGATACTTTGAATCGAATCGGTTTAGAAATCGATCCCGAGCTCCGCGTGGATTACTGAAGGCCCTTCCTCGGGGTTATTAAGATGCAGTTAGGGTGAAAGACGTTTAATGGCGCGGCGAGCCGGCCGGGTCTAAGGGATGCTGGTGGTTTAGACGTTTGAGGAGCAATTTGAGGTTACTCATTGTAATGACTGGAGATTAAGACTCTCTCCCCGAGAGTAATTTACATGAAATAAATCTTTCGAGTCTCCGCTGACTTAACTAGAAGTCTATTAGGAAATCACCGATTTCTATTTATGACTATGAACGCGACCGGGTCTAATGAATCAGGATTTTATTCGAGCTCGTATTATGAAAAGCGAACGAGCCGGCGGGTAAAAAATCGGCGTTAGATTGAGACCACCCAGGAATCAGTTTTCGTTCACGGTGAAATTCACTCGGACCGAGTCGAATCGAATTGAAACTCGCCAAACCACAAGCCTCGCGAATCGATTAAGCCTCTTTATCCTCAATCTCCGGCGGCCGGGCACCGCCGACACGCATTCCTACGTGGCTCGGTGGCCTGGCGCGGCGTCTGGTTTTTCCTGTTGGCCGGTTGCTGCTTGCTAAAATCGCTATCCATCACCGAATCAATTAGCAACTTCTCAATTACGGGTAGTTCGCCTTTTTTTCCCGCGGTAACAGACCGGGGGCGGGCGGGCAGCGCGCGCGGGACGAGGGGAACGCTCTTTAGCCTGGAAACCGACGACGCTCTCTCCGTCCCTCTCCCGACGGCGGCGGCCGGCTCGGTTCGCGTTCTCGTCGAGCGCCGATCGATGATCGAACGATGAGTCGGCCCGCGCCCGGCTCGAATTTACGAGCGAGACGCGTTTGATTTACGACGCGTACTTACACGCACACACGCTCGCGCGGACCGCGATTTCGTTGATCCACGATCCATCGATTCCGGGAGGAGAAGGCGGCGGGGAGGGCCGGGGGGGCCGCGCGGTGAGCAAACACGCGATACGCCAAGTTAATCGTTATTCTTGTCGGTCGGATAATTAATAGCCAATCAGCGAGCGTGTCGGGCTGAATGTTAAGCAGAACCGTGGCGACGCGCCGCGCCGGCTACTCTCCGTTTTGTATCCCCGCTGTTTTGCGGTCACCGCAAACGATACGCGGTTACGTGCGTACACGCGCGCGCGCGCGCCAGTCGATATCTCGGCTGCGCCGCGAGGAACTGCGGGGACTGTGTTTTTGTTCGCGGAAATTGAATCGCAACGGACGCTCGTGAAGTGCCTAGCTTTTGATTTCCTCACCCTAAATTCATTTGGAATTTCAAGGTTTTTTCTTACTTCCTCTGAAAACTGCTCAGTCAAATGTTTAAACAAGTTCAGAACGAGTGAAGGAATAATTCAAGATTTTGTGGTATCAAATACATAAATGTTAGAAATAATTATTTTATTAGCAACACTGCTATAAAATTCCCATTAGGAAACGCATTCCTGAGGACATAAATAATATACCCTAATAATTATTATCATTGAAATTATGCGGAAGGACGAAAACAGTTCAGCGTCCAATAAAACGTCATTCGCTCTAGTGAATACAAAGTGACATCATCATAAGTTAACAATCATAGAACAATCTATACCACTTAAACTTTATCAATTGGATTGGCATCGCTGCGAGCCAGTCGTTCAAAGAAATAACAGAATTACGGTTATACATAAAATGTACAAAGAGATTCATTTGGGAAATTAGTTTCCAATTCAGAACAACGCGTTTCATCGTTATTAATGCGTGTGACGTTTAATACACTCGTGTTATTCAATAACTTTATTAAATAATGTGCCAGTTTGGTTTCAATTAATGAAATATGTTTTCTATCCTCTGTTTTCTTATATTCCATGTTATTAATTCTAACGAGAAGCTCACGTTTATTGAAGAGCTCAATTGACAATTATTCAATAACTTTATTAAACAATGTGCCAGTTTGGTTTTAATTAATCAAATATATTTTCTATCCTCTTTTTTCTTATATTCCATGTTATTAATTCTAACGAGAAGCTCACATTTATTGAAGAGTTCAATTGACTATTTGTCGAGGAATCAATTATCTTCTACTGAAATTGTAATCCTCGATGAACAACACGTTTCATCGTTATTAATACGTGCGACGTTTAATATACTCGTGTTATTAAATAATGTGCCAGTTTGGTTTTAATTAATCAAATATATTTTCTATCCTCTTTTTTCTTATATTCCATGTTATTAATTCTAACGAGAAGCTCACATTTATTGAAGAGCTCAATTGACTATTTGTCGAGGAATCAATTGTCTTCTACTGAAATTGTAATCCTCGATGAACAACGCGTTTCATCGTTATTAATACGTGTGACGTTTAATATACTCGTGTTATTAAATAATGTGCCAGTTTGGTTTTAATTAATCATATACATTTTCTATCCTCTTGTTTCTTATATTCCATGTTATTAATTCTAACGAGAAGTTCACATTTATCGAAGAGCTCAATTGACTATTTGTCGAGGAATCAGTTATACTGAAACTGTAATCCTCGTAACAGCAGCCGCGTCTCTTGCATTTAAATAGCAGACGAGCAACGAACCATACGGACGTTATTATTATTGTCCCATCAGAAGCGGCAACGTTACACCGTCTTCGCCCGAGGTTCAGGCGTTTCGTACACGGTTTCAGACAACTTTCGGCCTCGATGGCGTGGCTGGTCCCGTGGCAAGAGGAAAATATGCGGCAGATGCATGGAACAGATAGACGCCCGGGGAGCGTGAATTCTAAACGAGGATAATGTAACGCGAGCCACAAATAATACCTAGTTTGCGCACTGCGCGCGCGCGAGCGCAACAAGCCTTTCCCTCTTATGTTCCACTCGCAATGCATTCTTGAATAACGAGAGATACGCACGTCTGTGCGTACGCGAAACACGTGTACGTACACGAAACGTGGGGCCTCGTCGGCGCAAGACCCATTTTCAAATTATTCCGGCGGAGCGGGCGCGGATCTATTGATCCGCGGGCAGCTGCACGTGCGACGATGCGTGCAGGAAAATATTCATAAACGCTTGTTAAACTAATAGACCTCCTGCTATTCTTGCGGGCGTATGGGTTTCACTACGCGGCCAGCGCGGTCCGCTCGTCATTTCGCGCACCCCTTTTTACAGACGAGCTCTCGGGGATGTTGAATGTTTCAGACAGTCCTCGAACCGTAACGACGATGCAGGCTTTTCACGTGCGCTATAGATCGCCAATCGAGTCTCTCGATGCAGCGAATATTTTTTTTTTTAAGCGAAAATTCATTATTTCCTGAAGTCCTTAGCGCGCAGCGTAAAATTTCGATGCCGAAAGTTGATCGCGTAAAGATAGCCGGGAAGTTAAAGCGATTGCATTATACAGTGACTGAAGAAAGGAATGTTCATTTCCGTTAAGTGACCATGAAATTTCAGCTTCACCGTCGGCCAACCCCGAAACCAGCAGCCAGCCGGAATTAAGGCGCGGAGAGCCGGGCAATAATTAAGATAAGGCGCGCGCGCGCGCGGTGGAAGTCTAAGCAAGTTGCGTCACAAATTTTTCAAAGAAAAGAAGCTGCAGGAGGTTAATTATCCCTGGGTCGGGTTCTGGCTTGGGCCCGAAACGAAACCGTGCACCGCCGGGGCTGCTGGCTGTGTACGCGCGCGTTCCAGTCAGACACGGTTGGTTCGAGGCAGCGATTACAAGTAGCCTGGAACCTCCCTACTTAGACTCCCGGGCATAATGATCCCCGGGGCTCTCGGCTCCGCTACTTATTTCATTGCAAACTTTTCCTTTCACGGTTGAATGAAGTGCCCGGAAGCAGGAAGACGGCCGGCCCGAGAGAAAGGACCGAGAGATAAACTGAACGAACGGACAGAACGGAGGAGGAGGGGAGTACTGGCCTCGACTCGCACCGATATCTCTCTCCTTCTCTCTCTCTCGAGGGCCGAGACCTTTGGATAAAGGAACTGCAGGGATGAAGAGAAAAAAAGAGGAGCGGAGGAGGAAATAGAAAGTGAAAAAAAGGAGCAGGAGGGGTTGGAGGCTACGAGGAATAAAGTTCCCTGTCAAGCTGGGTGTACAGTGTCTCGAGAGACTCCGACGGAGGGAGTTTCCCTGCCCCGAAACCCTCTCCACGATTCCGGCCGTCGAACTCGGCTCTACTCCTCCACCTCCTCCCCCCCCCCCTGGTTCGACGAGTTCCACGCTACTAGTTGTTGATTGTTCCCAGTGTAATTATAACTTTGACCGGCCGCTACTTTCCCGGATATAATTATTAATTACCGCGACGTCGTCGCCGGTGGACAGAGGTGCCGGTTCCAGAATTCGCTATCTGGCCCAGGAGGATCGCCGCGACTGCCGATTACGATCGACGCTAGCGCGTGCAATTTAAATATGCCGGTATAACCGCTGTTTTTAAATCATGACACGCATTGGATAATAGAATTGGCGATAAACGGACGGGCTGGATTTTAGTGGAATTGCGACCGTTTCGTTCGCGCTTCGCGCGCAATCAAAATTAATATTTAATCACGAGTATGCACTGTAATAATTGGAATGCACTCGAAGGAACGTCGCGCCGGGCCGCGGAAATTTGTGTGCCTCGCGAAATTCGAATTTAATGGGGACAAATAACGCGATATATGTACGTCGACGCCTCATTGCTTGTTTCATTAAACGTAAATCCGTGTGCCCGGAAGTGTGTGTCGGCCGAAATCAGTGAATTTTGAATAATAAAAATAGCGCGGCAGAACGAGAATTTCTAATTAAGCGACACTTAAAACCAAATTGTTCATCGCGTGATTTAATTGGAAGTTCATGATGCGCGTACATCGCGATCCATTTGAACCCCTAGTGTTAATCGAAGCGAAATTCAGTGGTTAAAAACCGTTTACAAATATAACACGAAATTATTTAATGCGATTTTCCACTATCTATTTCATTGTAGGAATTAGTAGTAAAATTAATCAGAAACTAGATAGTATCAAACCAAATTCATGGACTAGATACCAGAGATAAACTGAAGGAGGAATGATTAATCGGGCTGAGCTGCTCCGATGAAATTCCTTACATTTTGACCTACGACACGATCTTGATCCCCCAACGTCTTGGACCATTCCTTACCCAGTAACCCACGGCTAAGCCACCCTAAGCAGAACTGACCACCGTCAACGTCGGCCAAAAACTCTCGCAAAGCCACCCTCGCCGCCAGAATGCGTCAATCCACGACGAAACGGATCTTGCGAGGGTAGGCAAAAATGCAAATCCGAGGGAATCGTTCGTATAGCGCAGCATATGTTGCTACATATTCTGCGGTCGAATTTACACACACGCACGCACGCACACAAGTGCACGTGGAATGGTCGCACATGCACGGGCGCCGACACATCACGCCGCGCCCGCGCCGTCTCCGAGGGATCGTCGTATCTGCGCGAACAGTAAGAGCATCGATCACACACCGGGGACAATATTGGCATGATAATCGGAAGGGATTCGGCACGGTTACGTACAAGGGGTCGCGGCGAGGGATCAGAGGGGGTGCTTGGCCACGATTATTGCGACAGGGGGTCCGATCGTCGCTTCATAAATAATATGACCGACCGTACGTACGAGGAGCCGCAATATGGCACTGCGACACCGACGTCAAGCGTAATCCTGGTTGCACTTTTCCGAGCCGAGCTTCGTTCTCTTCATTTTCGGGGAATTGTTGGCCGCTGATGGGCGAACAGACGTCCACTGAAAAGGGGACATGTTTGGGGCGCTCGCGTGGGCTTGTTCCCGTGGAATTGAGGGGTGACGGCTTGAAAAGGGAGCAAGCGTTTGGAAAAATGGTTGCAATTTCTGCACCAATCTGTACCTTGATGATGATACACTGTCACGTTATAATTTATTACACCGTGTTTGCGCTCTAATCGGAACTGCTCAACTACTTTAAAGAGATTCCGGGTTATTACATTATTAGCGAAAGTGCTTCTATATTAATAAGGACGATCGATGTACTAACTGATATCTTGAATTTTTAATTCATTTTAAAGATGATATCTTGAGGTAATGCACTCTCATTTGAAATTTATTCAATGAATCATCCTCTCATTTTAAGGTGGCTCCAGCGTTTGGTGTCGTATCAAGCGGGGATTCCAATTAAGATTTAGAGTTTTTTGCTGGTTGAATGCTCTTGACATAAATATATATTGTTGTACACGATTCAAATGTACATAACTTGCAATAAAATGTCACAAATAATAAAAAGTAAAACAGAATTATGTATGTTAATTTTCGCCCTATGAAAAACGCCCACTGCTGTACGTTGCGAAGAACAGAGCACAAAGATGGTAAAATGTAACATGTCAAACTTTCACTGCTATTTACTCATCAAAATGCGTGGTTACCTATATTTATTTTGATACCAGCAGAATCCTTGTCTCAAATTTTATAAGCATGTAGTTTTTTTACTCAAATCTATAATTTTATTACTAAGAACAAGCAATTTATCTTACATTTCTCATATAACTCTATGTTAAAAATGAACATTTTGTAATGTACTTTTCTCACCAATTTACGTGGTGACCTCCCGTTCTTTTCATGGCTATCGAAAGTTAAAGATTTGAATAATATTCTCCTACAGTTTAACCCCAATCTATAATTTTAGACAAACTCGCTGGAGCCAGCTTAAAAATAGTATCTATTAAATATTCTAATCTATACAATCAATGATAAATAATCGTAGGAAGTCATAAACTGTAAATTTTAGTTACTTGCACGGTTCGTATTAAAGAGGAACTGCAGATATACCGCTAGCATATTTGGCTGCAACTCAAACAAGTCTCGCCCCACCTGTCACGACAACTTGTCCCTCCTGTCGCGACCCTTACACACCCCGCGTATCTCGCACGGCCGCCAACGCGGCGTACACGTTCGAATAAACATTCACGTACACATATTCACTCGGGCACCCCGCCGTCGTCGCATAATCGTGTGCAGAGCGTGCACACACAACCGTCCTGCGGCGGGGTGTGGCGCGATGCGGTTCCCGTGCCCGGTGAATCATGCGCCACCCCTCGAGGGATCCATCTACGATTAATTCCATCACTTGACACGCCGCCGCCCGCGCGTTTCTCGCGGGCCTGCGATCGTTTAAGCCGTGGCATTAATCCCATCGCGGCGAGTGGAAAATGAAGACGACCGGGGCCAAATGTCCCGTGAACCTACTCCTCTTCCTCGCCCGGTCCATTCGCTCGCGAAGCGTCCGTTTCCTTGGATCGACGACCCGGATCGCCGTTGCGTCACGTCCTGATTCACCGGCACAGAACTACCAGAGAGATATGGGACGGCGTCGATCAAACGGTCATCGATCAGAGACGCGTCGGCCGTTTTTTTTTCCAAAGTTAGTTTCGGGGTGCTGAACGCATGACTAGAATCGAGGGTGATCCGGGGATCGGATAGAAGCTACGATTTGATGGTGTCAATGAATGGTTTCTTTTAAATATTTCTCAAATTATCTAATACTGAGCAGTTCTGCATTTCTCGAGATGAAAAGACGACAGGTTCGCCCCTCGCATTTAAAGGCTTTTCATCATAAATTAATTTTACGAGAACATTTAAGATTTACGAACATTCCGTACTTCTGAGAAGTTCTGGGAACGCACGGCCGTATCTAGTGGATAAATCATCTTCAGATGCACTTAAACGCCGCTTTCCTCCCGCTCCCTTCCTTCGTCGACCGAATCGCGCAGCCCACCGGATTCGTCCCTGTTAGTCGGAGATAATGTAACCGCGACGAGAAATTTCAACCCGTTTTAATTAGCGGCGAAGCGGAGCCTGTTTCTTTGCCGCGTCTTCTTTTATTTGTAAAAGCGGTGCACGCATTATTCCTCCGCAACCTGTCCAATTAAACTGAAAGGAGTCGAGGCCGGTTGCAGGTGCGATGGTTTAACTTCCTCCCCGGCCTAAACGCTTAGTTTAACTTGGCGGAATTAAGTCGTAGAGTTAAACGTGTCCCGCATAAAATAATATGGAACTAATTGGGGCAGCGCGGCGGCGGCGGCGGCGGAGGAAAAGGGCCAGGATTTCCGCGGTTCACCGCGTCCAAATTATTGAGCCTGGGAACGACTTGGTTTACTCGCACGCGCGCGAAACGTGCCACGTCCTCGGCTACGTGCATGTATCAGCGGAAGCCGTGCCCGCGTCCCAGAAACCGGGGCACGCGGAATTTTTAAAGATTTCTTTTGGGATTAATCCTCGTTTTTATTCGAATCCCCGCGTCCTTCGAACGGGGGATTTTTACGCTGTTTATACGCAGCACGAACAGTATTTCTGAGAAATTATGTTTGCTCTAAAACGGATTTTTCTTATCCGCTTCTATTTGCGTGTACTGCGTTTGTTTTAGAAAGAAGATAAACGGATTTCACAGAAATTTGAAGTATAAAAAGAAGAGATCTATGAATTTGTGTAGGAGAGTCGAAGAAAAACAACGCTCCCTCAGATTTGAAATAGTGCTTTGAAAATGTTACGGGAATTTAGTAGCCGGGGAATGAAAAATTCTTGAAGGCGTTCCGAACCGAACGAGTACGTTTCGTGCGACAGTTGCGCATTAAAAGCCCCGGAATGCCAGAATGGCCATCGAACATCCAGGAATAAATACGAATCTTTCAACCCGGCAGCCACTTACGTATTCATCGCCACCCACTCCCATAATTTCCCCAACAACCACTCGTAAAATCCACTTGGGCGCTCGACGCACGTGTCACTGACATCCTCATCAACAGGCTTTTCATACAAATCCCCGGCCCGATATCAGATTGGATTTAAAAATGAAGCAATTCCAACGCGCGCCTACACGCACGTACACCCGCACACGCTTAGGCGTACGTAGTTTCAGTTTGTGTCGCTACCTGAACGGAATAACTCGCGATCGTTGCGATTCATATGGATGACGAGGTGCTCCCAGCTCTAGACAGCCCGGCCTCGCGAAGGAACAGCAGGGCGGAGAGAAGAGAAGGCAGCTTGAATCGGATCGGATCGGCACTATCTGGCTGGCAATTACGCGATCCGGAATGAATATTAAAGCTACGTTTCCCGTAGGACGATCGGATTGATCGCGGGAATTGAGTAAACGCAATTACGACGATTAATCATCCCCGACTTCGGCGTTTTAATATCGAGCAACCGGTGTAACGAGGCTGGTATTAAAGTTAATGGCGACACCTCGCGAGCACCCGGAGATAGATTGAAGAGTCCGAGGCATGACAGCGCGCTCTCCGTTGCTCGTTTATCAGGCCAACCCGCGAGACTCCTTCTTCTTCTTCTTCTTCTTCGTCTTCTTCTTCTTCTTCTTTCTGCGCGGAGCAGCACGGCTTTCGACTAATAAATCAGCGTATCGCTGACTGCGAAACCAGTTTCGCAATCGAGTCGACTTGTTCGCCGTTTTGCCTTTTTTCTTTCGCCGGCGAGCGACGAGCGAAGTGCAAATTTTACTATCGGATTAAACGCGAACGCCGCGCCGCGCCGAGTGTTGAGGTGTTAAGGTGCATTGGAAAATTTCTTTTACTCACTTTCTGCACTCGCTTTTTTCCCTTACGTCGTACCGAGGAGATTGATGAGAGAAATTGGACGGATTGAAAAATTTATTGCTAAGCACTGGCTCAGGTGTGTGTTTAGCGATGATAAACTGGTCGCGATTTCGTTCCCCGCCAAGTTAGAGATTACACGCTGAGGATCAGAGATCACACGCCTTAGAAAACGTGCCTCAAATTTATTCTGATCTCAAACAGCAAATTCAGTCTAATTTAATTCTCCTAATTATTACCTTCTTATATAAAATTCTCGACTTACACTTCGATTGAAAATCTTATCATACGTGCGGTCTATTACCAGTCTATTACCAGTTTGAAACCTGCTCGACACGTATGTAGCACGATTTTTGCAGTTCACTCAGGCTGTACAGACCCTCGTCACTGAAATCTAGTTTTGCGATCCCATCAACAGGAAGAAAAGCTCTCGAATCTCCTATAACGTTCGACTGTTTTGATGGTCGCCATTAGAGCAAGCACGCGCTGTTTTACGATGGTGGCAGCCGTAACGAGCGTGACCACCATCGAAAACGCGAAACTGGACGACGAGGCCAGTCGTAAATCACCGACCACCCTGCCAGGCCCCGGAGTTCGCAGGCCTAATCAGTTTAAGTGATTTCGAAAGGCGCTCACTCGCTACCACCTCCGGCGAACCTTTTGCGCGAAGCCACGACGACGTCGCGCCGTGGTGGTCCAATGCGTGGGTGGACAAACGCGTGCACCGAGTTACGCGCGAAACCGAGATCCGGCCCACTCTCTTTATATCCACGTACGTGCAAACGAAGTCATTTATGGATTGTACAATTATAATTGGATGAAGGATTACGAAATTATTCTTGAAATAAATTAGACTTGTGACATTTTCATGAACTTTAAGAGTTGCATTTTGTAAAATGTATAAATGAATAAAATATTATTAGCTTGTCTTGAAGCCAAATTAAAGTTGTAGCACATGATAAATTGACGGAAATCTCGGTTTATTAAATGTCTATTCATAATTCTTTGTATAAGAATAGGATATTTTCAAAGTAAATTAAATTCCTTGTATTTTTGAAGAAGCAAAACTTATCCTGTCAAATTTCAGTTAATAAGGTGTCGGGAAATGTGCAGACTAATAAAATAAAGATAGATATCATTCAATTTTTCGATCAAACATTTACAGATTTACATATTTAATAGATGGTAATTTTCAGTATTCTTTCGAGAAATGCGCAGACTTATAAAACAAAGATAGATATCGTTCAATTTTTCGATCAGACATTTACAGATTCACATATTTAATAAATGGTAATCTTCAGTATTCTGAACGATTTTCAGATTTTCCTGTAGTCAATGAACTTCGCATAGAAAACTCGGAAAGCGTGCGAGCACTTATGAGCGATGGTACACGTCCAACGAAGTGGAAAACAGCGAAGTCGATCGAGCGGGTGATCGATCGGCTTCGAATTATATCTTTATGGGGGATCTCGATCGTTCTATTGTTCCCGGCTACGTTGCTCTTACGGTTGGCAACGATCTCCAGGCACTAGCCAGCCGTTTTACCTCTGCCACCCTTCGGTCTATGGTGATTTGTGACGCTTTGTTTCGTGCCCTTTCCTCGGCTTTCTTCCGCTGGCGAATCGACGATTTTCTGTGCCACGTTTAAACCTAAATTGTAGACTGCAGATAGTCTTTTTCTGATTGTCCCCAGTGATGAAACGAATTTTATGCGTATTTTTTATAACACACCGCTTTTGGGCTTTAGTCCTTTAGTTCTTTGTCGATTAGCTTTGTTCTTTTTCTGGATTTGACAGAAACATAGGAATTCATGCAATTTGCATTTAAAGTCAGTTTAGATCTAAAGTCGGATTGTAATCGCATTGATTCTATTCTCATAATAGCTCTAACAGATCATAAAGAATTCATCGGTTCACTGTTTTATATATTTCAATATTGTAGAATTTTTTTTATACTTTTCAAATGGGACAGTATATTTTTGGTTCCTAATTTGCTTCCCGCGATTTAAATATATGGATTCTCTTAGCAGCTGTCAGGCGAAGTCTACATTACATTCATATTCATGTATTTCACTTTTTTGTTCTTTCGGCCAATTGACACGTATGGGTTCATTCCCATCGGTCCATTAGCCGGGCCTCTGTCTGTCCATTTCCGCCTAATACGTTAGATTATCGTGCGCCGTGGATAATACGATCAGCAGCGAAATACGCGATTACATATGCACCGTTCTACTAAACAATCAATTATGCAACGGGACACACAGCTGTGCCGATTGAATTATTGCTAATGAGCGGTGCGATGCGATTAATCTTAGGGCCTCGGCCCAAGTTACGCGGAACAAGCCGAGTTCAAAAACAAAGAGCCCATACATCGGAATCCGCGCGGCCTTATGCCTCGCATAACTCACTGACGTAAGTCAATACCACTGCCACACAAGTCGGAACCTCCGTAGGTTAATTGTAGAATTCTCAGATTTAACATAATTTTTTATAATACTCATTGACACAATCATATTTGCCTATTTTTTATTCGTATGCCTTATTTCTTCTGGGAAATTAATAAATTAAAAGACCGGTTAATGAAGAAGCGAATTATATTTATTACAAATAAAGAAGAATTTATATTTTCCAAATCTTACGAGAAAATTCACAATCATCTTCGAAATCATGAAACGCATCCTTCGCGAACTAACTTAGTGCTTATTTTTTATTCGTATGCTGTATTTCTTCTGGGAAATTAATAAATTAAAAAAGCAGTTAATGAAGAAGCGAATTATTTCTTACAAAATATAGATTGTCAAGAATTTATATTTTCCAAATCTTACGAGGAAATTTGCAATAAAAATCCAAATAATAAAACGCATCCTTCGCGAACTAACTGAGTGCCTTTTTTTATTCGTATGCTTTATTTCTCATGGGAGATGAAGAAATTAAAAAATCAGTTAATGAAGAAGTGAATTATATTTCTTACAAAATAAAGGTTATTAAGAATTTATATTTTCCAAATCATACGAGAAAATTCGCAATCATCTTCGAAATCATGGAACGCATCCTTCGCGAACTAACTTAGTGCCTATTTTTTATTCGTATGCTTTATTTCTTCAAAAAATTAAAAAAGCGGTTAATGAAGAAGCGAATTATATTTCTAACAAATAAAGCTAAATCTTACGTGAAAATTCACAGTCATCTTCGAAATCATGAAACGCATCCTTCGCGAACTAACGTAGTTCCAACTGGAAATGGCCATCCCTTCCCTGTTCCTGCAGTTCCCTTGGCCAAGAATTTGCGCTCGGGCAAGATCGATCGGGGATCAGTCTGTAGCACCTGAACGGTTCAATTCTCGCCGATCGCCGATACTGACTAATGAACACGCAGCCGCGTAATGCAGCGCGACACGTCGGCATAACTCGGCCGAACTTCCTGCCATTAGGCCGTGCCCGTTTCCGCGGCGTCGAAGGGCGAACATTGAATTCGCCGCGGCGATATCAACCCTCGAAACTTCGGGGTTTGAGGGCGGCCAGAGGCTTGTTTGTCGCCGGCGTGAACGTTCGCAGCCCGGGACATAATCGGTTGGGCCTGGCGGACGTTTTATCGCCGATACACCGGGGCCGGCCCGATAAATCGACGCTTGGAACTTTGCTCGCAATTAGTATGGTAATGCGTCCGGCCTGCACGGCGCGGGTTACGAGCCTCGGGGAAAACGGACGGGGGTGGCTGGCTGAGCGGCGGCGACCAAGGTGTGTCGATTGCCTCGGTGATTAGGAATTCTGTTCCCGGGAAATATGGAATGCGGGCCTCAATCGCGTGACGGACAATTTATTTGCCCGGCGAAACACGTGCGAAGAATGTGCAGATTGTTAATTAGACGCTAACGAGCCTTCGCAGTCGAACGGACAATATATTATCTTATGCGGAAATACCACTTAGTATACGTGAAAGAGAAGCATTCTGTACTGTTGGTTGTGAGAGATAGTTAAACAATAATTTGAACAATTTTGATATTCTAAAACAAAGTTCGAGGCTCCTAAAATTACCTTCTACGTCAACGAAACGAAAAATGTAATTATTGGGTTGGCAACTAAGTGATTGCCGATTTTGTGGATAGATGGACTTTACACTTTCTTTTGTTTTGTTAACGTGGTCAAAGCATCTAACCTATATTTTTTCCTTATTGTTTGGACTTCTACGTTTAATTTAGTAAAAAAATTGTATCGATTAGTGCTTTAGTTTTGTTTTTATCCCAATGTAAAAATGGAAGAACAGGACGTGCACTTCAGACATATTTTATTGTATTACTTCCGAAAAGACAAGAACCCATCGCAAGCACAAAAGAAGTTATGTGCCGTATATGGAAATGAAGCCTTGAAAGAAAGGCAGTGTCGAAATTGGTTTGCCAGATTTCGTCCTGGTGATTTTTCATTGAAAAATGCTCAACGATCTGGCCGTCCAGTCGAAGTCGATGAAACCCATATCAAGGCCATTATCGATTCAGATCGTCATAGCACAACACGTGATATTGCAGAGAAGCTCAATGTATCGCATACATGCATTGAAAAAAAATTAAAAATGCTTGTTTATGTCAAGAAACTCGATTTATAGATCCCTCACCAGCTTAAGGAAATTTTCCTTCTTATTTGAAATCGGTATACACTTAGTTGCCAACCCAATAACAGAAGCCAGGCTTACCCGGGACGCGATCCGAAAACCATCCGTCGAAATGGTTAATCGCGATTCCCGCAGCGAGACGGACGCATCTGTTGTTCATCCACGGTAACTTTAAATCCCGCGTATTATTAGAGAACTCTAATTTCGTTTCGCGGTCCAGCGATCATTCGACGCGAGGGGTAATCACGAAATGACTAGTAGCGCGAAGATATACCCCCTCCGTCTGGGGGGGGGCAGAGAAAGGGGGAGAGAGACCGAGGGACGGGGGTGGGTTTAATGTTTTTAATCTAATTCCCCGCGCGCGAGAGTCCGGCAGCACGAAACTCCTCCCCCGGGGATCGGGCCCGGCATTCGCTTGGGGATTTTTGCATTGTGCATCATCTGCGGGGGGTCCGCTGCACCCCCTTTCGAGGAATGCCCTGTCGCGATCGATCCTTCGATTTCATTCCTCAAAGTCTGATTTACGCTCGTTGGTTTTTTTTTTCTTCTTTTTTCTCTCGGTGATATTCATTTTCGTTCGGGCTTTTCAGTTTCCCCCCGGATTGTGTTTCAGGCTCGATTACCAAGATAACTTTGTACTTTCAAAGAATGATTCAGACCCCGGTGTCCCACGTGCTCTTTTTTAAATAATTTTATGCATTACTATTCGTCACGTAATTTTTATACACCAATCACGTGTCACATTAAAATATAGATTACAAAACTCGATGATGTAAATAAAAACGGAAGATATAGGCGTACCCGGAAGGTAGAAAACGAATGGACTCGCATATTAACCGCAGCTGAAGTTTCCCAAACCGGCGAACTTATTAACCGCTAAGCAATAAATCATAGCATTGGCCGCAACCGAAAACCGTTCTGTAACAACATTTCACAAGACGTATCCCGAAACGCAATTAGATTCCAGAGACAAAGACACCTCCCGGCTCGGTTCCCGCGAAGAGGCACATAAATCGGTCACAACTTCTAACGAGATCCTTTGTCCGATATATATTATCCTTGCTCACGCACATATATCCATACATTAATATCGACAAGCCTTGAAAACGAGAAACGGGGAGAGAGAGAGAGAGAGAAAGAGAGAACGCAGCGGCGTGACGCATCTAACGAGAAACGGTCCACGTGCACCCCGGGCAAGGGATACTTAATCTTTTTCCGCGACCCCATAGAAGCCGACATTACGGTGCCCCGTGGAATATTTTCACACTCGCAGTCCCCCGGCCGTCTCCGGAGCCCTTTCCCCGTGACCCACCCCCCCGGTATCGTCTGTTTTGTAACTATTTTCCGCCAGCTCGTCGAGCACGCGCGTGCCCCTCGGATCCATGACTATGCAACTCGGAGCAATATGAGGGCACTTGCTCGTCCGAGGGGCACCGCCCGTTCCCTTTTTCCGTGCACGCTGCGATGGGATTAACCCGAGACATGGCGCGTGGTTAATGGACGAAGGGGGAACGCGCGGCACCCGGATCCAATTTCTAATTCTACGCTCCGTAGATTTGACGGGTGCTCCACGCACCGCACACCGCGCTATTTTGTTACGGCGGACACCGTCGCTACGTTATGAATGACCGATGTTTGTTTTCCCTCGCCAATGGACCGTTTCCTCGGCGATCTTCCGGACGTCGGAGTGCTTTGGATTCCCAGTATCCATCAAATTATTTGGAGCTTGTTTACAGGAAGTCCGAGGCAAGAAAAATTGCAGAGGGAATAACAAAGATTTCAGATTCCCTTCGAATTTTATCAGTGTTACAGTACTTTGTAACAGTTTTTATCTTAGTGATTGAAAATGATCAGGAATGTCGTGATAAAAAGTGAACATCAAGTTTAATTAAGGAGGTTCATCTGGTACATGGCAAGTCAGATGCAAGTTATAGAAAAGGGAAGCTCTATTAGTTAGGAAGCTATATTAGCTATTTCTCGATTCATAGTCACCCAATCTACCTAAATTTGCAATTAAAATATTCGTTAAATCTTTCTCTTTAATATGACATAAGTTTCATTCAAAACTGTTTGTCAATACCTAATAAATTAGCGATAGAAGTCTGGGAAATCACACTTTTCCATATGACTACATGTAAAATTGTAAAAACTATTTATACTAATATCTCATCATGAAGGTATCCAAATGACTTAAATTTTTTTTTATGTATCCTGATATACTGTTATAGACTATCCAATTTTTTTTTGAGATCTATCTGTTAACCCCTTGGGTATATTTGACGTCTGAGACACGTCATTCACTTGTATTTGTTATAAGCATATTAATTTATTTTCGTTCTGCAATTCTAATTACTTGAAGACATCTTAATACTACATATGTCACCAATATTTTAGAAATAAATAAATTCTTACGTAAAATGTACTGCTTTTACATACAACTCCAAGCAACCAAAAATTATATCCGTTCCACATGCAAATATTTTCTCAAATAAATCCGTACCCAAAGGGTTAATTCCTTAACCGGATGAACCTCCTTAATGATTAACAATGATAAAAAATGTCGTGAGAAAAAGTCACCAGGAAGTTTAATTAATGAATTTAATCGCGAGGTTTATTGAAATTTTATTAACGTTCGGCTAATGAAATTAAATCCCGCTCTGCCCGGAGCGTTAAATACTTGAATAACGGCGCACATAATGTTTAGGTTTAATTACATGAGCCTGCTCGAACGTTGTTTTCCAACAAGTGCCACCTGGTTAGGTTAACATAACACGAGTCTTAGCGAGGTGTCTCGATAACGAGTTGAGCACGAACTTCCTAGCGATTTAATACGCCGCGCTCACCCTCGAACAAGGACTTTCCGCCCCTCCCTGGGGTAATGTTCGAGCCCGATCATTTATATTCATAATATCCGATTTTGTACCGTCTTAAATCAAAATTTAATAGCTAATGAGCTCGAGGATCTTTTTACCGAGATCGTAATTCATCCCCATCCTGTTTTATTATTATCCTCCAGATTTTACATATTTACAGTCTAACAAATTTATAGCATATATATAAATATATGTAGAAGGTATGTAAAATAATTTACGTGAAACCACTGCAAAATATAAATAGCAAAGTGCATATGAGATGAGGCTCATTAAGAGGTTCATTGTCAATTATTTCTGCCGCCAGCTTTTACTCAATTTGGCTCGATGATGACAGCTAGAAATGTATATGTATGACTATTACACCTGTCCGAGGTAATACATATTAACATGTAGAGTGAATTACCAATTCACGGCCCAATTCCATAATCAATGCATTACCATTTAATATGAAACGACTAACCTTGTTTCCCGAATTTCCGTAAATTTCTTTTCCGCCACTAAAACCGTCACCTCGAAAACCAGCCACTAAATCGTATTTAAAAATCGAGAAAAAAAGGTAACTAACACGAAGTGAAGAGACTGACAAAATTATGGACTATAAAATTGAAATTAATGATACCTGGTCCCTCGACGTCAATTGGTGAATTACGAATTCATGAATCGATTATCACCGACGGCGGTGTCATAAAGCGGAGGTGGCGTCGGTCGATCAATTAAGGACACGTCCACCCTTTCGCTGTTCGCACGAAGAAATTCCGCCCCGTGTCCGCTGACGAAGGGGGGATGGGGAGGGTGTCGTCCCTCTAAAAACACTTGTCCGTCAGGGGTAACAGGTGCTGCTCCTCGTTCTCGAAGGAGGATAAGGACGAGCCTGGAGGGTTGGGCCCTGTCTGACGAGCCGTGAAAGTCGTGGCTCTCGCGAGCAGAACGGACCGGCTGGGCGCGTGTCCTGATCACCGGGGCGTGTCCCGGTGTTCCTGCGGGATGAAACGGCGGGCCGCGCGTAGGTTCGTTCGTACGTTCGTTCGTTGGTTCGTTCCCTCCGGCGGGACATCGCGAGACACGCATATCCCGCAATTATTCAATGAATACATGAATACGAATATTTAGCGTGGCTGAACGGCCGGCTGCGCCCGGCAGGATGCATAATGTGCGACTGTTCTCGAGTACGACTCGCACACTCGCCGGCTCGTACACGTGTTACCGAGTAACTAGAGGTCAAATAATTTCATGGCTCGATTGAAAGTCCGTCGGTTCGGATTTAGCGACGGACGGGCGTACGAGTAGACGAGCCCGGTTGTTTGCATAAGAAACGAAGAGAGTCTTTTATTAAGAAAGATCGCTTGCGACAATGGAGTTTTGATTCCAGCCGATGATTCATGGTGGTTGAAAGGCTGTGGGTCGGCGGTGAAAGTGGGTAAGGGAAGGTTCGATGGAAGGCGCGAAGGTGGGAAAGGTTCCTCTTAGGATGATAATGAAAGGTTGTCGCGCGGCCCGCTCGGTTTTAGCTCGCGTAGTGTCGCTCCAGGGTAGCTATTACTCGTACGAGATTGTTTCTTGATCGTTCGCCAAGAGAGAGACGGAGAGTGTTGTATCCAATGTGTGCAAATTTATCCATTTCATCTTGCGCACGATACTTTTTATGCCGGCGTCTTGATCAAATAAATCACGCAATTGTAAAGTTCACGTCGATGACAACTATTGTTCTCAATAACTCGTGAATGAAGGATTGTTTTCAATTAAAGGAGCGAAGAGCCCGCGGAACGTTCGGACATGTTTCCTCTCGGTAAACAAAGGATTAAAATTTACAACACGGTTCGCGCTTTAACGAAATGGCCAAAGCTGATGGAATTTGCAAACGACGAGAGGGGATGGTAGGAAGATCGGCCACTTCGAGGCCAGATAACATCGAACGACGCTTAAATATCGTTTCCAGAAGGAAAGACAAAAGCGGCAGCTGCCCCTTCTCACGGCGCATCCTCGCCGAAGAGCCGATCGAAGAAACTCGCGCCGGGGTGAGGATACAACGCGATCGGTCCTCCTAATTCAATCCCGTGGGATTGCGACAGACCCTCCTCCGCGTGCCTCCTATTGCCCGCCAGCGCAGCAGCGCGCCGAATCGTGAATCAGCGCGACACGGGCCCGAATTATCCAGCTCGTTTATCGAGGAAATTGTAACCGACGAAAGACGCGTCTCGGTCCGATCAGGGCCAAGCTTATTGCCACAGTTGCGTATTATTTTGGAAAGAATAAGTAGACAAAGTAATTCGCAGTCAGAATTCATGTGAAGTAAAAGTTCTGTGGTTTTAACTTAAAAAAATGCAAATAGTAATTTATATCGTTTCATCCCACAGTTTCATGGTCGCATTTCCGCTGTTTTGTACATCTTTGTATATTGCATGCATTCTTTACATCTTTTTAAAAATATTTATAAAAGCTGCAGTTGTGTTCATGGCAGAATTGAATACANATTATCCAGCTCGTTTATCGAGGAAATTGTAACCGACGAAAGACGCGTCTCGGTCCGATCAGGGCCAAGCTTATTGCCACAGTTGCGTATTATTTTGGAAAGAATAAGTAGACAAAGTAATTCGCAGTCAGAATTCATGTGAAGTAAAAGTTCTGTGGTTTTAACTTAAAAAAATGCAAATAGTAATTTATATCGTTTCATCCCACAGTTTCATGGTCGCATTTCCGCTGTTTTGTACATCTTTGTATATTGCATGCATTCTTTACATCTTTTTAAAAATATTTATAAAAGCTGCAGTTGTGTTCATGGCAGAATTGAATACAAATTGTAGAAAAACGTAATAGATATGAAAATGTTCTACGGATTCTTGTAAGACTTGTGGTTTTAACTTAAAAAAATGCAAATAGAAATTTACATCGTTTCATCCCACAGTTTCATGGTCGCATTTCTGCTGTTTTGTACATCTTTGTATATTGCATGCATTCTTTACATCTTTTTAAAAATATTTATAAAAGGTGCAGTTGTGTTCATGGCAGAATTGAATAAAAATTGTAGAAAAACGTAATAGATATGAAAATGTTCTACGGATTCTTGTAAGTCTTACAACTAATTGTTGTAATTTATTTCTGCCTTAATAACCTGTTTTGCATAAAGGTGATTAAGAACGTCGACTACAGCGAATAATGTTAGGCAGTATGAAAGGGAATAGGGATTTGAGTATGGATTAATTATAATGTTTTCTGAAGTGCACCTTCAAGGAAAACCTGGACGATTAAGAACTTAATTAAACATTCTTACTTGAAGTGGTGAAATCTCTGTAATCCGCGGTTGGCCTACTAGCGGCCAGCAATTATTCACCGACTTGTTAAGTAGTTGCTTAAAAATTCTTGTTAAATGTACCTTCTGCATGCCATTAACTATACGCTATTAAGAGCGAGGCGAATTTACATAAAGGAAATTTACATGAATACCTGATCTTAAGGCTCCACATAATGTGGTCTCTAAAAATATTCCTCACTGATTATTCAGTTTTTCTTAATAATTTTTTTTCACAGTGAAACTGTCTAGCTTTAATCACGTGTCTAAAGTATTTAACCCTTTGCCTACTATTTATCTCTTTCTTTAAAATTTATTTCTAAGGTCAGTTCCTTGACTATTTATTTGAAACAATTTTGTATAATAATTAAAAAATGTCACACTGAGGAGTGCAATTTTTACAACAATAATTAGAAAGTAGAGTTTCTAATAAAAGGGCTAACGATGCTGTCAGAAACGTGTGCCAAGCATCGACAAAAGACACAGATCTCTTGCAGCTATGCCAATTGGCATCGATTTTACTAGATCAACGAGCGCGAAACGACTATTAAAAAGAGAAATGGCCCAGATACCTGAGTCCACAGTGACCATTCTTCGAGAAAATTAATAGCCCCTCAGTCGTCGAAGTATTCAGCCCTAAACGGGGACTTGGATGTTCGCGGATCGCGGAAGTCGTATCGTATGCGCGCGAGGAAGAGAGAGACGTGCGTCTCGATCGATTTCGACACGACGCGACGCGACGCGACGGAACGAACGGGAGGAGGCCTCGTAACGCGGCGGCATTAATTTCGGCGACGCAGCTTCATTATCATATAGACGAGTGTTTCGTCGGCCCGTTATTGGATCTCACGCGTCACGCTGGAACGACACACGCACGTGCGTGTACGTGCTTAGGGTAAACGCCTGCTGCCCGCGCCCGGTTCGTGGCTTCCGGCCAAGGAGTAACGATCGCGACCGGGCCCCGAGGCTCCCGGCTTCGATCCGCGCCACCTCGCCGCGCGCCGTGCCAAGGAGTTAATAGGCACGGGCCGGTTCGCGCTTCATTGTCATGGACGTCGTGCGTCCAATCGGTGCTCCATCTCGAGGAAAATTCGTGTCGAACCCACGCTCCTGATGCCTCCAGAATTAATACGCCAAGTCTCGACCGAAGTATCACCTAATTGCTCCGCGAACGCGTGGAAAATGTTTCAGGTCTCTCATCGAAACGCTCAACGTTGCAGTCAATAATTTTATAAGAGAAAAATATGAAGTCTAGGTGGAACGTGAAAATTTGTAATATGGTGTCTGAATTCCAACGCGCGGATGTGAAACTTGCTCAGCCGCGAATCCCTCGAGATCCGCGGGACCGAATCAGACCCGAAACAAAGCTAATTTCAGAGAACATTATTGGAACAGCTCGTTTCCCGTCCGGTGCTCAAAAATTCCCCTCCGACCTTGCCCCGTCGACGCATCAATCGATCCCATCGAGCGAGCGTCGGACCGATAACGAGCTGAGAGCGCGGCTGTCTCGTTCGGGCCGAGGAGCCGCGCCGGAAAAGAGCATAGGCTATGAAAAACGGTCGGTGAACACCGGCCCGGAACGCGTGTCTGCCTGTCTACTTACTTGACTATCGCGATTCGAAAAGGGCATAGATTATCAGCCGGCTCGATCAAATTTCCGTCTTCCAACCCGTAGCTTCCGCCTCCCCCCCTCCCCCTCCTCCTCCGTCAGACAGCGTGCACTTTCGATTTTCCAATCGCGGCCCACGGACTGTGAAGCTTTCAGAGAAAGAGGGAACCATTAGCTTTCGGCTTCTTAAGCCAGTTGAACCCAATAAGAGAGCGAGCTAACTTTCGTCTCGAGTGGCCTTTGGAATTCTAGACTAGATAATGTGAATGCACTCGGGCTTGATTGCCATGCGACTGAACAGTGATTAACCCTCCGGAGGCCGCGCGGCCAGAGTCAATTCAGACATCTATTTCTATCAGCGACGATTACGATACTGTCCCTACGCTAATTGACACATCACAACTATGAATAATACGTTCCGAGTACACTTCCACTCCTTACAATCGTACAAATAAATTGTATCGTCATAGTGCAATTCCTTTTTCCTAACACATCTAGGGTAAATGTGCTAATTACTGCGAATTTTTATGCAAGGTAACCTTCAACGCGAAAATCAGCTATTTGAATACAAGATTCAAGTTAAATAATTTTTTGAACATGTTTTATTATGTTATAAATGTGTAAAAAAACAATTGTATCTCAAGAAGACGTATATGTTAAATTAAATAAATCATTTTTATAAGGTGATGAAATACAAGTATTACTGCGAATATGAGGCAATTACTGCGAGTCAAATATTGCGGGAACCCTAATTACTGCGAGCCAAATACTGAGGATATCAAAATAATTCCATCACTTTTTATTAAAAATTTTTTAATAAAATATTATACGAAATACATAAGTGTTATTTAAATTATTTTTTTTCTTTTTTTATTGCACTTCTTGAACACTTTAATCCACTCTTAACAACAATCAAATATGCCTTCGAACCGACTAAACCTACTCTACAAGGTTATGCTTTACAGTTCGCGTCTTCGCAGTAGCAGTTCGTGAAATATACTGTGTGAAATATACTGCGGTCATTAATATATTAAAGATACACATTAAATTAACATACTTTCGTATTTTTCTAACTAAATAATGCATATTTTGATTGTTTGTAATATTAAAACGTACTATGTATTAATATTATTGAAAACAAATGCAATTTTAAAGGAGGTGTTTGACAGACGTCAACCAAAATTATTGCAAAATTCATATTCTCGTGAACTACTCGACTTTGAAGTATTTTAAAGTAATTATAAATTTCATTATTGCTATTTATTTTATTTAAATTATTATTTTCAAATAACAAGATAATTAAAGAATTTCTTTTATTTCGTCTAATACGTTTAAAAAATTCATAATTAATGATTTTAATAAAAATCTGTAGTATTTGGGGCATCTACAGTAATTGGCACTTACCCTATACCGATTTTTTTTATATTAAATTGGTTACGAACGTTGCGAGTGATTCCATAAATAAACTAAATCCGTGGCGCGAAACTTCTGGGGGACGGAATACATATTCTGGCCGCGGGAAAGGCAGAGCATCGCAACCATGCGGATTCTTGCGGCGCGCGTGATGGTTCCGCAGAATTGGCTGGTCTCGCGTCGAAGTTTCGCATCGCCCCGAGGGGCCGGCGAATCACATGCAAAATAGCAGAGCACCGATACCATCCTTTGACGCTCACGGAGCGTTGCATAATTGAGCGACTGGCAAGCGGCGGAGCGTACGGTTTAACATTTGGCATAGTTATGGCATCGCTGTCCTCCGAACGGGCCCGGGTTTCTGGAAGACCGTTAATGGAAACGCGGTCGAAGGATCGCTAGAAACCATACGGAATTTCCCATGCAGAAAATCGGATATTGGCCGGGGAAATGCGATTCGCGGCGCCCATGTTTTTTCACAGATTTCAACGGATTTTTTTAGATTTATTCCAACGGAATTTTCATCCTATCTGCCTGTCCAAAAATCTTTTTTATTCACGAGTTTTGAAATCACTCATTAGTTTAAGACTCAGATTAGTGAACTGTTTTTATTCATTCGTTTATTTTGTGCATTGATTTTGCAGTATAATTAGGGATTTATGGCAGTAACAGTGAAATATAGTTTAATATTGCGGGGAAACTAGTGTACTTAGCAGTTGATGAATACGCCGGGTTTCTTGTTCTCCGCTAGCTAACAGTAGTTACAGTACTTGACAGAGAATTTACAATACAAAATATATCTGCTACAGTACTTTCTCGGGCGACGTGCACGACATACTCGTTTCATTGAGAAAATCCGGCGCGGCGATCAATCTCGCAAACGGGATTGTAGAGCAGATCATTTATAGCGTATTGTTACTACTGAATCGCGTATATCTTATCCCGCTCCGAGTTTCATTGAAGCCGAAAGAACTGGCCTGCCGAGATAAATCAGCAGGAAGTAAGAACTCGTACCCGGGCGGCGGTCAACTTTCAAGTAATTGTCACTTTCATTTTTCTCCCCGGACATTAGTGGCCGGGTATCGTTAAATCTCGGCGTTAGAAAAGTCCACGTAACTTTTAGTATCAATCGTTTTCAATAAAATACTACCTTAACAACTTCCTGCCGCGCGTATGATAATTATCCGACGATTGCGCAACAAGCGTAGAATTCGATAACGATTTTAAAATATCCGACGAACGAAATTATAAGTCTATAAAAAAGATACGCGGGTAAAAATTCCTCCATAATATCTTATTGCATAATTTCTGTAAAATTACACTCGACTACTTTTTAAAACGTTCATGAATTATACATGTATGAAATCTTGAAACAGGTATATAAATCCTCTAATCCCATAAAATGTACTTCTTTATAAGAATGTCCGGGAGCTTTAATGCNTAACGATTTTAAAATATCCGACGAACGAAATTATAAGTCTATAAAAAAGATACGCGGGTAAAAATTCCTCCATAATATCTTATTGCATAATTTCTGTAAAATTACACTCGACTACTTTTTAAAACGTTCATGAATTATACATGTATGAAATCTTGAAACAGGTATATAAATCCTCTAATCCCATAAAATGTACTTCTTTATAAGAATGTCCGGGAGCTTTAATGCTTTTTTTGAAACGTCAGAACAGCGCAATTGCATTCTTAGAAGTAACGAAAGAGCTATGCGGAGCGGAGGTGTGTAAAAGACGTAGGTAGGTAGGAGCCTAATTAATGCAAGACAGGGAGTGTGTCCGGGGAAAAAGCGTGCACCTCGAAACGCGACTGTTTAATCAACGGCTTCATTCACCGGGGCCTGAAGTATTGCGCGCGGTTTCCGTTCGACGCGGCACCGAGAGACGGAGGTCGCCACGGCGATTCGCCGACAATGAACGAGCAAATAATGCGTGCATCGCCGGCCGAGCCGCGGTACCGGTTCGCGGACAATACGTTGCATAATCGCCAGAACTAATGTGGGTAATGTAACAAGGCACGCGGGGCCGCGCGTTAGGTTTTATCGTTAGACAAAACCGAACAGACTCGAGACGCAACGGGAATAAGAATGGCCGAGTGGACTGAACCGTCGTGTGTCAGCGGCTACGGTTTACGTAACGTAACCGTGGGGCGAAAGGAGCTGCGAGGAATCGAATCGCCCGGGCATTGTGCAACCGCGCGGTTACGTCGTGTTAGGCCGCATCGTGGCTCTTCGTGAAAGACGTTAGCTAATTCCCATTAGCGTTCCTGGTTCGCCCCCGATGTCCATTACGGGGATTGAGCGAAATCACGACAGGTCTTTCAACGGGGAGACGGGGGTGGAAGTCGTCGACGTTTGAGGAAATTGAAATGATTGACGCAACGAGGAAATTAGATATTTAATGAAATCTCGTTTTTTAACCGAACTCCAATGTTTCAATTAATCTTTCTTAGTCAGTCTAGATTCTTTAATTGAATTTTTACATGTTCTTGTGTATCTATTTTGAATTACTATGATAAATTCTGGTGTTATGTCAATCTAATAACGTTTTCATCGATCTCTGGCTACCGCGCGAAATATTTATGGCAAACGTTAGATGGTATTTCTTGCAAACGCGTTAAACACCGGCGAAACCCACTGTGAGAAAATAATCGATAGATATAAGGAAAGAACACGTTCCACCGTCCCGCGGAGAGAATGAATGAGAATGGCTTCTATGGAAACATGAATTAATGTCACGTGTGGTGGGTTTCTAAGAAAGGAATCTATTAGCACGACTTACTGACAGAGAAATATTAATGTACACCATTATCACGGGGACAACCCGTGGAGCATGATTTGTTGCATCAGGAAACTAATGAGACTCGTTCCTATGGAAAGATCAATTAGTTTCAACGCCTAAAAATTCAGCTAGCCGAAATCGAAAAAATCTATTTGAACCAGCTATCACGAGAAATTAGTAGGAACGACTGAACCAACCTGTATTCGTGAAACAGTTTATGAAACCTCGATTCGTACGGAGTAATTAACGCAGATTAAAAACGACCGTTTATATGCAACTTGTGGACAGTGGAAAATTTATCAAGCTTTCTGTCACATGAAATCTGTGGAAACCAGTATTACGAGGCGTAGGACATGCCCGTTAGGAAATATCAAGAGCCTATAATAAAATCGCTTTACAATATAAAATAGAATTATAAATGATCGTAATGTAAACGAAACAGCCTTATTCAGAATTTTATTCATGAAACCGAAAGATCGTATTTAACTAAATCATTGACAGTTATTACTCTCCGGACATTATTCTTCCAAGTGATTTAAGCGAGTTCGTGAATAGGTTTCTCCTATTTAAAGCGCGGAACGAGGAAACGAAACAATCGAGCTGTGTCATAAAATAATTCAGCCCGGCACGGTTGCCGCATTCCGATTCCGTCGCGATTCCTCTCCGGAGAGGAGCAATACATTCATCAAAAGTAGCGGGCGCGCGCGCGCGCGCTACGGGGTCATAATCAAGATTCGAAACGAAACAGGCCGAATGGGAATGGCTCCGAGGCGAAGTTCGACACGGCCACTTGAAATTCAGTTGTGTTAATTCCTGCGGATTTTCGACCGCCCTCCGGGGCCGCGGTTTCAGTTCGCCTCGCTCGCCCCGTTCACCATTACTATGTATCACGCCGTGCCCATGCAACAAACCTTACCCCCTTCGCTCCTTCGAATTCGTGTGCGTGTACAGGCCGCCTCAAACGCGCACTGCATTTTCTTCACAATTTTTATGTATATAAATTGGGCATATAAATTGTCTAAATATACGGTTTCAATCCGGAAAATGAATGCTATGAGAAAAAACAATGACCTTGAAAGCCTTAAATCCAATTTTTATGTTCTTTTAAATGTAGAATTACTTGAGTGAACGAAAACAATTATAATATATTTCCCACTGATTCTATCTTTAAAAAAACAATTGAAAATTGGTAGTAAAATGGGTACTTTGATAAGTCTACAGATTCCACTTCTTCCTGGTTTGCAAATATGAATTTAATAAATATGAATAAAGTAAAATGGGTACTTTGATAAGTCTACAGATTCCACTTCTTCCTGGCAAATATGGATTTAATGATTGAATAGTTTTACATAGAAACTCGGTAAAAAAATAGTTGAAAGGAAATGCAAACTCCCGACGGAGCGTTTCGTCCTGGGAACGTTCAGCTGATGGGATCATTTGGACGGGCCTGTATATGCGAACGGGACTGTTCGCGAATCCATTAGCCGTGTTCGCCGGCTCGTTTCCCTTCGGGCGACCGACGTCGGTGGGGCGCGAGCGAGAGAGGAACCGAACGAACACTCCGATTCCTATTTCAAAGTGCTCGAACGACAAGCGCGCGATTAGTCGTTAAACGCTTGCTGAAAATTCGGGATCAGGCAGCCGGAAGAATGCTTTTCGCATCGGCGCTCGAAAAGTGTCATCCGCCTGCGTCGCGCCGCTCTCCTGCATACTTTAAACACCGCCGGGGTGAGATTAGGGTGGCTCGTTGCATAGCTCGATGACTCGCGACGCTGATGTAGCCCCCGATGATGCGGCGCAAAAAGCCTCTCCCACAAAGAGCCGTCGATAGAAGAAAGAAGAGCTCTTCGTTCGAATATAATAATCTCAACAAATACTTGATTGAATAATTTAATACTTAAAAAAATAACCAATCAATGAGTAATAGTTTTTATTTCATAAGATTTAAAATCATTTATACAGCATTTTTAGTGACTTTGTTCAACAAATATTTATTTTTCGTCAT
This sequence comes from Ceratina japonica, assembly GCA_019453355.1. Taxonomy (NCBI): domain Eukaryota; kingdom Metazoa; phylum Arthropoda; class Insecta; order Hymenoptera; family Apidae; genus Ceratina; species Ceratina japonica. The sequence continues at coordinate 86,917 of SMSR01000156.1, forward strand.
CTTTCTAATCTTACTGATCGTCCCATGCACTATCTAAACCATGACTATACTATCATGATGGAATTTGGGATAACTACCCTGGATAACAGAAGAATGGTCTCTGAATTAATTTTCCTTTCTAATTTATTAAATCACAAAGTAAATTCTTCTGCTCTCCTTGAACAAACAAGACTCTATGCCCCCTCTCGTAACATCAGACCTAATAAAACCTTCTGTCCTGAGAGATTCACTTCTCGCTTTGGTCATTCCAGTGTAGTTAACAGGGTTATTTCTAAAGCCAGTAGATTCAGTCACTTGTTTGACATTTATGTTATAATATTTATGTTATAATATCTCTTTGTTATTTTATTATTAATATTTATGTTATAATATCTCTTTATTATTTTACTATTAATATTTATGTTATAACATCTCTTTTTCTTTTTTTTTTCTTTTTTTTACTGCTCTGTACCACTCTCTTCAATATGTAAAAGGGTTAATTACCCGTGAATTAAATAAATAAATAAATTTTCTATGATACCAGCTATGTCATAAGAAGAAAGCTTCGTACATATTTCTTAATGCATAATTCATAAACTCCTTATCGCATGATACTTCTGTTATTCTTATAGCCGTTTTCTTATTTCTAATTATGTAAATGTTAGTTTACAACTTCAATCGTTATGTACATGATTTTTTTTTCTTTTATCTGCACTTTTATTCTCACTGCACTTGTAAAGGGCCAATTGACCCGTGAAATAAATAAATAAATAAATAAAATTAAATTTACGAGTTCGTAGATGATTACGATAAACGAACTGAGATCAAACTCGTTCCGCATCGGTTTTAATCGCCTTGCGAGCGAAGTAATAAAACGAGGGACTCCCTCCGATATCTGTTTTAATCGCAAATACGTCGAGCAAAGGATGCGTACCGCCGACGCGAAATTTAATCGTCCGCGTAGCGCGGACTGCGTCGATACAGCATCCGTTGGTCCTCTCCTCGTATGGCGTATGGTAACGGCACTCGGCCGGGCGATCCGATCTAATTCTCTGATTTAGCCCGCACGCACGCTCGGAACTTGTACGGATCAGCGTAACACGCGTTATCGGTGCTTACCGTCCCGCGCGTTCGTATTTATACGAAGAATCCAAAACGGAGCCGGATAATTGACGCGGATAATTCGACGGATTAGCAGCGTACACGAAGCGGACGAAAATGGGATCGCCGGTAATTGAAATAAACTAAACGAGTCACGGTTACGGCGGCGATAAACTTTTATCGCGACGGTAAAAAGTTTTATTTATGCCTATCCCGTCCGCATCTAGACACCGGCTCGCCGGTTGGCTACCGGGAATATTCCAACCGCGACGTTGGTAATATGTACGAACAATCAATCCCATCGTTCCTTCCCATAGAGAGAAAACTGTCAGCTTTTACTTTACCAGTAACGATATTAGACGCCGTTGGGTTCTCCTTTATGAGAGTCGGTGCTCTGCTGAAGTACGACAGAGACTTACCTAAAACAGAAAGAAGAGCATAGTTAGATATAATTAATTACATTCATAAGAATTAGAAAAAATATTCTGATGCATGAAATCGATTGACACGGTATAATCACTATTCATCAATGATACCCGGGGATAAAATTTCGAGCGGCTCCGCCGTTGTACACGGTCTACATTTATTTTGAGCAGTAAATAAAGCCGATCGGTCGGAATGATTAATTCGCTGCGTCCACGGTAACGTCCAAGCCACGAGCTATTAATCAACTTTCGCTGTGGCACTAACGCCGGGCAACGAGCCTGTCAGCCTGTCCATTGTCCGGCGGGACAAACACGGAAGCGGACCGAAGAAGCGTTTATTATATCTGACCGAACTAATTACGTTCGTCAAGTGGAAAGTAAGTCGGGCGTCGCGTCGAGGATAGCGGGAGCCCAACGCGAGGACACCCTGGGTACATGTTCCAACAAACTTGCCCGTTACATATTGATTGGTCCAGCCGCTGGCGGACCGGCAGACAGGGCGCTCCTCTCTCTCTCTCTCTCTCTCTCTCTGTCGCTCTCTATATGAGTTACCAAACAAACTTATTCGAAACGCGATTCAACAGGTTTTCGTGTGCCGCGTGTAAACATCGGTTTGTTCATGTTTCACGGCCGCTGGGAATTTCTGGCCCCCGGTTAGATTGTTAAACCATAATCGGAAGCGCTGACGCGATCGGAACTCTATCACTAGCCATGATTAATTAACCGTATTGTTCTCAGTGAAAGATATTCTATTACGATAATGCCCGCTTCGAGTTTCGACCTCTCAGAACTATTGTTTACAGCAACGGGTATCTTTCGCTATTGTTGCTAATAGCTTCATGCGAAACTCTAATATGTACAGAATTACATGTACGAAATTCACATCAGTGCATTCAATAATACGAAGAGGATTTACTCATGAAATGAATGTATTTTCTACAATTTAATGAGATGAAATCTAATCCAGGAATTTCGAGAACAGGATTTAGAAATCTGGAAGCTAACAATTAGATTTTTTAAATCTAATACGTACAGAATTACATGTACGAAATTCACATCAGTGCATTCAATAATACGAAGAGGATTTATTCATGACATGGATATATTTTCTACAATTTTATGAGATGAAATCTAATCCAGGAGTTTCAAGAATTTAGAAATCTGGAAGCTAACAATTAGATCGTTATCTGTGAGCATCTTTAGGGGAACTCCCGTGGACCGTTAATCATCGAATCCGGAGATCGCAATCGTCGGTCTGAAGAGGAGAAGCTAACAGAGAAACGAATCGTACAAACCCCGTGGCGTCGCTCGGTGTCGAGTCGGTCCGTTTGCTCGGCAGTTAACGAGTGCAGCTCGACGAGGAGGAGAGGACGATACACCGCGGCGGAGCAACCTGTGCACGCATTATGCGCTGAATGAGGCGGCAATCTCACCCCTAGATCTCGGGGCCGCGGCATGGCAGTGGCAACGAGGTGAACAGTTGCCGGGCCGAGTCCTTTTCAAGGCCTACCTACCACCGCACCGGGGCGAACTTATCGCGGAACCGACCATTTGCGTTTCATGAGCTTCCTCCGCGAGGTTAGAAACCGTACAGTCGAATGAAACGCGGGGTAAAAAATTTATCTCGTGCAGCCGAGCGGACGAAGATAGAGGGAGAACTGATTACGTCGCTGGGTTCTCCTTCGGAACTACGTGCAACATTTGTTGTTCGTCTCGGTTGAACAGGTATATACTACACACACCGACTGATTGAGAGCGGGCTTGATAAGCCTGACGGAAGTACGTGAACGTTGGAAACAGGAGAAATTGTGAACTGTACAAATGTACTTACAGATAGAGTTAAGAGAAATCTCGTAGATAATANTACATGTACGAAATTCACATCAGTGCATTCAATAATACGAAGAGGATTTACTCATGAAATGAATGTATTTTCTACAATTTAATGAGATGAAATCTAATCCAGGAATTTCGAGAACAGGATTTAGAAATCTGGAAGCTAACAATTAGATTTTTTAAATCTAATACGTACAGAATTACATGTACGAAATTCACATCAGTGCATTCAATAATACGAAGAGGATTTATTCATGACATGGATATATTTTCTACAATTTTATGAGATGAAATCTAATCCAGGAGTTTCAAGAATTTAGAAATCTGGAAGCTAACAATTAGATCGTTATCTGTGAGCATCTTTAGGGGAACTCCCGTGGACCGTTAATCATCGAATCCGGAGATCGCAATCGTCGGTCTGAAGAGGAGAAGCTAACAGAGAAACGAATCGTACAAACCCCGTGGCGTCGCTCGGTGTCGAGTCGGTCCGTTTGCTCGGCAGTTAACGAGTGCAGCTCGACGAGGAGGAGAGGACGATACACCGCGGCGGAGCAACCTGTGCACGCATTATGCGCTGAATGAGGCGGCAATCTCACCCCTAGATCTCGGGGCCGCGGCATGGCAGTGGCAACGAGGTGAACAGTTGCCGGGCCGAGTCCTTTTCAAGGCCTACCTACCACCGCACCGGGGCGAACTTATCGCGGAACCGACCATTTGCGTTTCATGAGCTTCCTCCGCGAGGTTAGAAACCGTACAGTCGAATGAAACGCGGGGTAAAAAATTTATCTCGTGCAGCCGAGCGGACGAAGATAGAGGGAGAACTGATTACGTCGCTGGGTTCTCCTTCGGAACTACGTGCAACATTTGTTGTTCGTCTCGGTTGAACAGGTATATACTACACACACCGACTGATTGAGAGCGGGCTTGATAAGCCTGACGGAAGTACGTGAACGTTGGAAACAGGAGAAATTGTGAACTGTACAAATGTACTTACAGATAGAGTTAAGAGAAATCTCGTAGATAATATAGTGTCACGTAAGAGTAGAGTTGGAACGAAAAGATTCTAATCTTACTAAGCACCTTCAACAATAATTCTTACATGTAACAGATATAAAAAATTTTAATGCGATGATTTATTTATATAAAACTAGAGTGCGGATTTTTATTTAGTTTGTATACCACGTATTATATGCATTTTATAATATTTAATTATATAAAACTAGAATGCAGATTTTTATTTAGTTTATATACCATGTATTATATGTATTTTATAATATAATTTAAGGTACTTCTCCAAGGATTCTCTAGTCAATTGAGCGTGCAAAATAAAATGTTGAAAATCATTGTTCGATTAGTATAGACTATGTTTATTATTGGAAATGGGTTTAAATAAATACACTAATTTGTGTGTACGTTTAACTGAATTAACTTTTATTCTTAATCACGCGATTAGAAGGGACACGCTCACGAATGGACTCGTTTGGAGAGAATGAACGAGAAGAACAAAAAACGATTGATGAAATCAAACAAAACGCCTGCGATCAAGTTCCTTTTTGCTATTGATTTTTATATATAATTTTCTAATGTTTTATATACTGAGTGAGTCCAACATAAAATACGAGAATAGATTAATTTTTGATAATTCAGTTTTCTTTGAAAACCTAACATTTATTAAATTTATTTATGAATTTTAATATTGTTTTAGTTAATATTAGTATAAAGGTAACAATGTTAAAATAATGTTATGTTGCTTGTGTGTAGCAATGACACACGTAGTCATTAATATGATAGACAAGGAAGAAGTTATCAAATCATAGTTTTTTGTTCGTTGAACATTAAATATGTTTTAAATTAATTCGGCTACCC
>SMSR01000156.1:93190-123585 GCA_019453355.1 Ceratina japonica
GTCGGTTGTTAGATTTAAAGCGAAAGAGCAGTGAAAGTCGTAAACAAAAATCTTATCGCGTTCAGCCCCGAGCGGCGGCGCGGGGTGAACGAACGAGCCACTCCAGGGCAGAGTCCATAAAGCTCCGCCGGTTCGGCAAACACGGGCAATTTTCCTGCTATCACGTGCAATTTGATCACCGATTACCGTTCGTGCATCCCCTGTATCCGCGAGACGTACAAACGTAGCAGGTGGATTAAAAAGGAGCGCCGATCTCATCATGGCCGTCGCGTCGGTCGGTTTCGTTGTCAGTCCCGTGTTCGCGGCGAGACGTTCGAGTGGCCGGCGAAATTGCAGAGCCAACAATCCAACGTTTACTTAATTTTTCCCTAATAAATCAGCCGGACGATTAACCGAAGCGTTTAGCCGAGGGGTGGCTGTACACGATCCCTCCTGAGTGCCGCGGAAGGCCCCGACTATTTGCGACGGTAACGAGTGCAATCCCATCCGGCCGAGCCAGCGGCGGCGTGCACTCACGCACGCGTTACTCCATGAATGAATTACAAAGGTTCCCTTTACACGTATCGCTCGCGTGTGCCCGTTTGATTCTATGAACATCCGGTTAGTTATGATAAATGACACTGTCCTCTCGCTCGGGCCTTGCATTTTAAGTAGAACTAATTACTTATTGTGCCACGGTGTGCTTTAGAAAAATGACACTTCCACCTGTAGCAAACGCGATACGATCGCGTATCTTTTTATTTGAAATCTGACGCTTGTAAGGCACGAGCTACTCACGCTTAGAAAGCAGTATTTCTTCCGGCTGGGATCTGTCATTCTAATTCTATCGGAGCGGACAGTATTTGAAACGAAGCTGAACCGTGGATTGCCGGCAATTTCATTCCGGCTCATCAACTTTTTTACCGACACGATCCACGTCCGAGATAAAGGGTTGCGAATTTTCTAACGGCCGACGGAGCTCCACCCAGGATCGCGCTAAGAATCGCATAATCGAGCAGGTGTTAAATTATTGATGCGCTGCACAGACGCGCAGCGTATACACGGCGTCGGCCGAGGCGGAAAGGAGAGGAAACGATGCAGCCGCGCGAACGCCAAGTCGATATCGCATCCTGGCCAGCGAGAACCAATTACTTTGGGCCGCGTTAGACCGGCCGGCCACGGTAATTACTCCGAGTGCAATGTTCATGCATTGGATGTAAATTGGACGGGGTAAGTTCGTCGGGTCCCGCTGGGTGATTTAGATACCCGCTCCGCGGGTGTTCCGCTCTCGGCCCCGGCTCTTTTCTCCGCTCGTCCATGCGTTTTTCTTCTCCCCGCCTCGTTTCGGACCTTTCCCGTGGATCGGCCCGCGAAGATCGAGAGAAAGATTAGACGGATTGTTAATGCGTTTCGTGACGATGTCTTAATAAGATTGGCCGCCGGAGCCTCGCCGGGCTATTTGCGTAATTGGAAGATGAGAATCGAACGATCGCGTTTAAGAAACGTCAAGCCGTTCCCCAGGCGCTGCGAATATTTCTTTAATCTCGAAAAACCGAACGGCAATAAAAGGTACATAAGAAACGAAGGAATTATGTAAATACGTCAAGTATAAAATATTATACTACTTTCTCATAAACTCTCATAACATTCTTTCGATTAATTACGTCGATGAATCAACTCTCGAAGATTTTTTTAAAATTGTTTTTCGCAAATATCTAAGTTCCTATTGGTCGGACGATATATATGCATCGGATCGAAATCATAGATTGATGAATTCTCTACAACACTCAGTCTTGGTATTTTTTTCTTGTGGGCTATGGTTTTCAAAATAACACGCGGTAAGAACTTGAAGTTTTCGGAAGAATGATGTACGCGGCTTAGTTCGAGAACTTAAAATTTTGTCGCATGTTATTTTGAAAACCGTTACTCGCAGAAAAAAAATACCAAGAATGATTGTTGTAGAGAATTTATCAATCTATAATGTCGATCCTATGCATACATATCGTCCGACGAATAGAAACTTAGATATTTGCGAAAAACAATTAAAATTGAAATCTTCAGAACTTCTCTCTCATCCCATGAAAGTTCACCAAAATTTAACAGAGTCATTATTTAACCAATATCTACTCATACGCTAAATTTTAGACTTTTCGTAATTTTAAAACTGTTACCGGTAGAACCTCCTTAAAGTATCGATGTCGGCATTCTCAGCTAACTCAACCTAACTTAGAACACCCGAACAGCTGCAGGCTCGAAGGCGAGCGAGTCGACGGTCGCCATTATAAAGAATCTCCTCGTCAATTACCGATTACAGGGCCAACCACGGTCCGCGGAAAAGGTGCGATTATATTCCCGATCCGGCCAATTATAAAATCAACACCGGGGGCAATTAGACGTTTTTCCCGGGCAAATCGAACGGCCGATTACACGGGGGCGTCTAATGAGCCTCGGCCCCGATATATCAGGACGTCCATTTAGCGGCGCTAACGAGTGCAGAGAGTAACGTCGTACGTACATACACGCGCCAACGCGCTTATGTACGTATATAAGAGCCGCGGCCAACACCGGCAGCCGGTGGCTCGCTCCGGCCCATGAATGGGCTCGCAATCTCGCTCCAGGATCTACCCCGCGTGGCACGGCGCGCCGCGCCGACGGACCCGCGCGCTGCCAAGTGAACAGTCGGAGAACGCTCGACAGAGAGCCTGCTCCACTCGCGGCAATGCGAGCTACCGTTTCAGATTAGCATCTTTTATGCATATACATGCCGGACCTGCGGCCGGCCCGACGCGTACAAGCGGCTACGGGCCAGCTTTCGTGGCTGATCCTACTCACGACGTACACCCTCTCTTTCCCCTAACCTCCCTCTTCGTGGACACCTCTCGTTTGCTCCTCTTTTTGCACGACCGCTTTCGGGTAAACGGTCAAACGGTTTCTTGTCCTCCGCGGATCCGAAGGATCCGAGGATTGCTGAATGGGGGTCTTGGATGAGACTCTGACTTTTAGATCATGAGGTTCTATTGGTAATGAGTTTATGATGGTAGCTCTGGTATTTTTTATATATGATTTATGAAGATATACGGTATGATACAAGAAGGAGGACGATCAGAGAAGAAATGACTTTTAGACGATGAGATTTTATAGACAATGACTTTATGATGGTATCCCTGGTTGATTTATGAAGATATTAATACCAATTCTTAATTGAGATCATTTAATGAAGTAAATTAACATACAATTAATAAAGAATGTATCAATATTATCAAGGAATCTTTTGCTGAGGAGTGATTTTTATCTAAACATGAAAAAGTGGCTGCATCAGCATGTCCATGTTTCACTTGGATGCGATATAAGAAGGAGGACGATCTGACTTCTAAACCATGAGATTCTACAGCCTTACGATTTTATGATGGTATCCCTGGTTGATTTATGAAGATATTAATACCAATTCTTAATTGAGATCATTTAGTGAAGTAAATTAACATACAATTAATAAATAACGTATCAATATTATCAAGCAATCTTTTACTGAGCAGTGATTTTTATCTAAACATGAAAAAGTGGCTGCATCAGCATGTCCATGTTTCACTTGGTTGCGATACAAGAAGGAGGACGATTTGCCTTTTACACAATGAGATTCTATAACCAATTACTTTATGATGGTATCCCTGTTGATTTATGAAGATATTAATACTAATTCTTAATTGAGATTATTTAGTGAAGTAAATTAACATACAATTAATAAAGAACGTATCAATATTATCAAATAATCTTTTGCTGAGGAGTGATTTTTATCTAAACATGAAAAAGTGGCTGCATCAGCATGTCCATGTTTCACTTGGGTGCGATACAAGGAGGAGGGCGAACGAAATCCATGGGTTCCATGGGCTGCAAGTCACGCTGACACCCCGAAACGGCGACATGCGCCGCGGACGTACCGAGCCGGGGGGGATCTTCGATTTTATCTCGAGACTCTCGCCTTCGTCGGAGAGAAGAGGCCCTCTTCGAATTCTAAGCCTCCAGACACACGGCACTCGTGCGGCTACTCGACAAATGGTCGCTCGTTCGCTTCGTTCAGGAACGAGGGACGAGACTGGCTACCACCGCGATAATTACCAGCCAAAAACCGATGCCGGAGTGGATGCTTATCGTCGTCGGGCTCGTTAATATCACTGATTGTGTGCGTCGGACGTGGAGATGCGGCTATCACGCACCTGCGAATAACCGCCCGGGAGCGAAATTAACTTTAGGATAAACGCTCGAAATACTAATTCCAGAATCGGAAGTTTAAATCAAGCTTATTTTCGAAAACCCTGGTTCCTCGTTTTATGCTTCCTAATGAATTTGACATCGAGTTCGAAGGGTTGCTCGGTTTCGGTCCCTCAGGTGAAATGAAGGAGGCACCGGGGCCACGTGATCCCGTTATTTATCGTCACGGATATCGGTCCGTAGCTGCGCGAGCACGGACGGTGAATTAATGAGGCAAAATTGAACGTCGTATCGAGGCTTGAATCAAAGTCGTTGGCCGGGTCCGGGGCCCCGAGACGCTGCTCAATCGAGCAGGAAACTATGAATGGAGCAACGATCCAGAACACGCCAGCTGCTACCGGTCTTTCCGTCCTCGTCGGTTTCGCACGTACCTACAGGCGACGAGATTTCCCTTGTGTTCTGCACAATTACCTCCGAGGAGGGAAGTGTGGCGCTCGGTCACGGCACGCTCCCTCTCCCTCGCCTCTTTTTACTCTCTTTACTACCTCCCGACTTCTTTTCAAAGTAGAACTCCGCGCCGCGGCCGAGAACGTAAAAGCAATCGTTATACGGACAGGCCTGTTTGTTTTCTCTTCATCGACGGGAGGGTACGATTCTTACGTGATTTTATAAAGCTGAGAATAAATGCGGTTTTCAATTAGAGTCCCGATTGAATTTATAAGAAATTAAATTATGAAAGCTCTAGGATAAATGCTCAAAATACTAATACCAGAAGATTTTCCATTCTATATACAGTGTAAAGAATAAAAAAGTTAAAAACCACGCCCTTTACTATTTTCCTCGCGATTTCAATGAATACCAAGTTTTTTCAATTTTTTGTTACACATTCTATAGTAAATTAAGCTCTCTAAAATTCCAAAGAAGATAAAGTTCTTTAATCCAATACTAAAAATCTTATACCGTTTCAAAACGTGTCCGAATATTAATGGAAGTCACTGTATACAAATACCAAATTTCATAATCCAAACCTTGAATGAATCAGTATTTTCGAGAATCCTTATTAATTCTTTTTATTAATTAATATCTGGGTAATTATTACACTATCAGTAAATTCTAACTNACACACACACACACACATTCACGTGTCTACATCACACAAAACCAGGCATACATACAGGCATAAACATGGTGTAACGGGATAAAATCTGATCGTCCTAGGAGAACAAATTAACTTTGATTTAAAGCGATGCAATTATAGATATATATCATTATTAACTGGAATACCGGATTTTATTCAAAAAGCATTATAGTTAATCGTGACATACATATATATATATCGAGAATGATAGCAAATATAATTATTAAATAATGGATCACTTTGGAGTCTGTGTAAATATATCTTAAAGAAGAAATATATCGAGATGGAATCTGTGATTAGATTATTTTATATTGTATTCGTATTCTTCAGCGATAAAAAGGCGCAAAGTTCAGTTACACATATTAGACGATTGCTTTTTTATGTGTATACGTTTTACTGCTGGCCAGCTCTCTTATATACACACTGATAAACTAACGAGAACTTTGTGTAATTTAAGGGGCTAGGGGAGTCATGTGACTTTTCCAACATTTGACGGTAAATTTTTTACGTTTTTGCATAATATAACTCCGTTCTNAGATTTTCCATTCTATATACAGTGTAAAGAATAAAAAAGTTAAAAACCACGCCCTTTACTATTTTCCTCGCGATTTCAATGAATACCAAGTTTTTTCAATTTTTTGTTACACATTCTATAGTAAATTAAGCTCTCTAAAATTCCAAAGAAGATAAAGTTCTTTAATCCAATACTAAAAATCTTATACCGTTTCAAAACGTGTCCGAATATTAATGGAAGTCACTGTATACAAATACCAAATTTCATAATCCAAAGCTTGAATGAAACAGTATTTTCGAGAATCCTTATTAATTCTTTTCATTAATTAATATCTGGGTAATTATTACACTATCAGTAAATTCTAAATTTGCAGATACGTTACAGAATACATGAATACGGTGTTAAATAGGATGCATAGTTTCACAAACGTATGAATTCGTCGTAATCAGGGCTAATTGAAAACACGGTTACTCGAGCCCTTAACTTCGTAGTCCGTTTCACTCAAGTTTTCATTCCCAACGCGCGTTCAATCGACACGGTCTACATATCAGCCGACTCAGCTCGAATTTCGCGGAGGATCCAGCAGCCACGTCTCCTTTAACCTACATACATACATATTTGCCCGGCACTCGAGCCTCTCTTCCGCCAAGGATTTTCCACGATTACGCCCGTTTCAACTCGTCACCGGGCCCCGCGCGCGTTCCTCGCTTCCGCACCGTCGGCATCTCCCCCATTACACATTCCGGCCGTGGGGTAACGGCGTTCCATCGCGATTCATAGGGAATTAAGTAGGCCGACGTGATATACTTCCTTCGCCCTTCGGCCGGAAGCAGGAAATTTGTTCAGTGNCCTCTCTTCCGCCAAGGATTTTCCACGATTACGCCCGTTTCAACTCGTCACCGGGCCCCGCGCGCGTTCCTCGCTTCCGCACCGTCGGCATCTCCCCCATTACACATTCCGGCCGTGGGGTAACGGCGTTCCATCGCGATTCATAGGGAATTAAGTAGGCCGACGTGATATACTTCCTTCGCCCTTCGGCCGGAAGCAGGAAATTTGTTCAGTGACCAAGGCGAGCGAGCGTTTTAATCGTATTCACGCTATTTTCTCTCTCTCTTGCTCTCTCCTCCTCCGCCACCTCCCACGTCCTCGTTTTCTGTGCCCGCTATGAAAAGAGTACCCACCTTGTGAATACCGGTTTCCCATTTCTCCTCGGCCGGCAGGCAATTTATATGCAAAATTAGCCAACGCCGCGACACATGTTCAAGGGGCGCGCGCTCCCGGTCACCGGTTCCGCGTCCACAGAAAGTACGAAGCGCGGTACGGGCGCGCGCGCAAAAAAAAGAGGAGAACGAAAAAAGAGGGGGAAGATTATATTATCACGTCGTTTCCCGCGGAAATTTGTATGCGGAAACGCGGTAACGCAATAACGCGACGTGCCCGTGGTACGACGCTCTTCGAGAAAAACGGCGGACGACTTTCCCCGCCGATTATTCGCGGTTCCAGGCACGTCAGTTACATCCGTTGACGCTCGCTGATGAAATTGTTAAGGGGATTACATGTCCCGACGTACCTGTCCCCGAAGCGTTTTCGTTTTCATTTTTCACGGCGGCCCGACAAGTGATTAAAATCGGCTCGAGTTAGCCGGCGATTTTAAAAACGGTTTAATAATAAACATGAGCGTTAGAGGCTAATTAAGGCGCGCGAATGCTATCAGCTAAAGTCGTCCGGGCAAAGTAAACTCTTTACGGAACAACATTTAAATAATTACATGTAACAAACGCGGGAAGTTTTCAGAGGAAAGTTAAAATTGGATGCAAGGGGATTACTTTAAACGTATGGAATAATTATGCCTCAGAATTATGCAATTTTTAAACTTAACTAAAACGTATGCAAACACCATTTACATGTGGAATATTAATATCACTTTTCACAGCAGTCGCTGAGATTATAAATAATTAAAGTAAAAATCCATTAACAGTGTATAGACGTTGAATGTGACAAATATTGGAAATATTTCTATTTGACGATGACTAGAATTTTAAACATATTCATGGCATCAGTTAAAGCAATGCATTTTACATAGACATTTCTTTTATTATTTAAACATTGCGATAGGAATTAATCTTTAAATATTTTCTACATTTTTATGCATATATGGCAAATATTTTTCATATCTTTCTATAAATGCATGAAGTCAAAGCGACAAATTATACACGTAATCCGAAAGCATGGTTATCTAATTAATAGATAGATACATCAAAGCGTGATGGATCATTCAACCATGGCACGCGATTCGACGTATTACAATTATTCCTGATTACCAGATTTTTCGCGTGCCTGTCCCATTCACCGTTCCCATTGTCCCAATCGCGATTAAAATAGACAAACGAGTTCGGAATGTTTATATTAAAGTACAGAACCCAAAGGCCGTTGGTTTAATGCGAAATTAACGTTTGTAATTCACAATTACTATTTGGGAATTGCATGTAATGTATGGAACCAATCTACAGGCTTAATTGTTATTTTTATTATATCATTTGACGTTTCATTAGCAAACGTCCTCTCCATTCGTGAGGAAAATTCAAAATGGAAAGGACTAGCTATTAAAGCTTTTGGCAGAAACAATATTTGTTCCCTTTCACGTTTTGACGAGGAAACCGCGGTCATTTGTTTCGTTTATTTAGGCTAACGCAAACCCAGTGAAACAAATGTAAGTGTTACGTTTTAATCGGATTTTCACCTCCTGGCAAGCTAAAAATCTTCCAAAAGGTGAGATTGTGAGGGATTAAGAAAGGGAGAAGGATTACATTATAGTGAAAATAAAGAAAAATGAGGTTAAAATTATGTACTGAGTAAAGGAAGAAAAAAGAATACTGTTGTATATAAATGTCGATGGAAATGCCTTGTAAATTGGAACATCTTATAAAATTTGCATTAATTGTATAATTTACACCACATTTATACAAATTCTAAAGACACTATTAGAAACGCTAAGTAAAAACTGCAAAAGTAAAACTCTTCCAAAAGATGAGATTGTGAGGGATTGAGAAAGGGAGAAGGATTACATTATAGTGAAAATAAAGAAAAATGAGGTTAAAATTATGTACTGAGTAAAGGAAGAAAAAAGAATACTGTTGTATATAAATGTCGATGGAAATGCCTTGTAAATTGGAACATTTTATAAAATTTGCATTAATTGTATGATTTACACTACAGTCATAAAAATTCTAAAGACACTGTTAGAAACGCTAAGTAAAAACTGCGAAAGTAAAACTCTTCCAAAAGGTGAGATTGTGAGGGATTGAGAAAGGGAGAAGGATTACACTATAGAGAAAATAAAAAACAATGAGGTTAAAATTATGTACTGAGTAAAAGAAGAAAAAATAATATTGTTGTATATAAATGTCGATGGAAATGCCTTGTAAATTGGAACATCTTATAAAATTTGCATTAATTGTATGATTTACACTCTAGTTATAAAAATCCTAAAGACACTATTAGAAACGCTAAGTAAAAACTGCGAAAGAAAAATCTTCCAAAAGGTGAGATTGTGAGGGATTGAGAAAGGGAGAAGGATTACACTATAGAGAAAATAAAAAACAATGAGGTTAAAATTATGTACTGAGTAAAAGAAGAAAAGAGAATACTGTTGTATATAAATGTCGATGGAAATGCCTTTTAAATTGGAACATCTTATAAAATTTGCATTAATTGTATGATTTACACTCTAGTTATAAAAATCCTAAAGACACTATTAGAAACGCTAAGTAAAAACTGCGAAAGTAAAACTCTTCCAAAAGGTGAGATTGTGAGGGATTGAGAAAGGGAGAAGGATTACACTATAGAGAAAATAAAAAACAATGAGGTTAAAATTATGTACTGAGTAAAGGAAGAAAAAAGAATACTGTTGTATATAAATGTCGATGGAAATGCCTTGTAAATTGGAACATCTTATAAAATTTGCATTAATTGTATGATTTACACTCCAATCATAAAAATTCTAAAGACACTATTAGGAACGCCAAGTAAAAACTGCGAAAGCTGAAGTACAGATCTCACTCCAATTATTTCAGAGCCGTTAACGACGGGATCGCCCTGTAAAGTATCATACTCCGCGTAACAAGCCACCTAGTCGCTCGTCATGTTTACGATCAATTGTCTCTTTACGCGGTCGAATTATTATAGACGTTCAATAACTTAAACCGTAGCTCCGGCTCTCATTCCAGCTCGTTGGTCCCAGCCGCGAAGAACGCGGTGCGTCAGGGCATTTCACGGTTTTTGCGCGCACACTCTCGTCTAGTATGCTAATCACGCGGTGTCGTATAGTATCGTTAATGCCCGAGCGGAACGGAAACGTTAACGGAGGTTCGATCGGCGGCGGGCCGGACCCATGAATCATAAGCCCGCGGAAAAGATAAATAAAATCGTACAAAGCCAGCGTTGCGTGTAACTTCATTATGCGCGACAAGCTTCTACGAGTCGACTGTTCATATATCATTCCGTTCGGTGGACGTGTACCTGAAAAGCCGGCGAGCTTTCTTTTCCCCTTTCCTTTTTCTTCTGAAAGCAGCGTACCTGTTCGGTATCGGGAGCGTTATTTATGAGCCGGCCCCGGCTACCGAGATGAAAGCTCGACTTTTTGGGGTCAACCCGTACGTACGTACGTACGTACGTACACGTTAAGCGCTTTGAAGGGTTTTAACTGTTCGCTGCTACGCTACTTACTTCGTTAGCTCGCCAGGTTAACTCTATCCCTCGTGCAACCGGCTAAAAGAATTTCCGTGTACTTGCCCGGGAACAGGTTAAATTGAATACAAATAACGTTACCACATCCGAGTTTACAAATTCAAAGATACAAGACCCCGGCAACCGCGAGAGAGGGGCCGTTTTACAATAGAGCGTTGTGTAACCGGGCGCGTATTATTTGTAGAACCCGACTTCCCTCCGCTCCCATAAAAATTCCAAGACTCCGTGGAACAGAAGCCAATAAATTGGCCGGGAAAGAAAATCAGCCTCGACGTGAACTTTTCACGCGGAACGTAATTTTGCCAAGTGCTTCAAAATTCGATAATTCTCTCGAGAGTTAAGCCCCCCTCCACCCGGTACCAAACATAATTTTTATCCGGAAGAACAACTTCCCGGGGCCAATATGTACTCGCCGCGAAGCACCGCGAGGAAAATTAGGAATCGATACAACGGAACGTCGACGGAGAGGAGAAAGAAAAACCGCGCGTTCCCCTTCTACGGCGTTTAGTTTAATCCACTCCCGGCTGAGTCAATTTGCTTGGAAGTTACACCGATCGCCGCGCCGCCGGGAAATCGAAATAATTCGTTTTCGCGCGTAGCCGAGACGAGCGGCGAGGATCCCGTATCCCGTGTCTCCGGGTTTCGTTTCTTGAACGACAATTCTCGCCGCACGGCGTTAAGAGAGAAATCGTTTGCACGCGGCGCGGAGCGGAGCCGGCCGCCGGCGTCGAATCGACTAGTCGACCCTGATTAATTACAAACGTCGAACGATTTACAGTTCCATTATCGCGCTAACCAAACACTAAATGGAAACAGCGGCGCGTTGACCAACAATTGTTCTACTATTAATCGGCCGGCCGCATTGCCGTCTATAGCTATCGCGAAAATCGATACACAGACGCACAGAGACAAGTGCATCCCGCGCGCCCGCCGCCGCCGCCGCCGCCGCCGGCTGCCTGCTCCTGTGCTCGTTGCACACTATGTTAAATTCCGAAGCGTCACTCCCCATCGATTCGTTTTCTCGGGGCGAATTAAGCGCGATTGATTGACGGGTATATTCGGCTAAATAAAATATTTCGTTCCGCCGCGCGGCGATCGAAATAACGATTGAAATTGACGTACCAAACGGGACGGGCGGGCGGGACGCAAAACGCGTCAGAAGGTTCCCAGCAATTTTTGTTTGAAAAAGCATTTTTTCGTCGACCCGTCAAATGGAATTAGCGCTTTCAGGGATTTTCGAGTCCTACGTGATATAGTAAGTCTCGCGACTATTCGATGATGGACCGAGATTTTCAATGAAAAATGCCGGACAAACGATCCCGATCCTAGACTGATTGATTTTCCAGTTTTAAATCAACGATGGAAATCATAGTTCTACCGTTACAATAAATTGATGATTGTCTGAGCATGAATTATTGGCGTGTTGTTCGACGTGTTTATTAATATTGGATCAAAAAGCATTCTCGTAAAAAATGAGCTTTTATTAATGATAATTGATTATACATTTATATACAAACTATAATACATGATATATAAAATTTAATAAATTATTGGGTTCAGAAAGTTTATACCGATATTTATACGAAATTTAAGGGGAGCGAATGAAAATTTTGATGTACATTTATCAATTTATTGAATTATGTGCTTAGTATTTTGTCTTTCTTCATCTCTCGTGCAACTGTCAGAGTGTATCCCTAAAAATAATGTAAAATAGTTTATGCTATTTAATTTTACGTGCTTACTTCTCGAAGAATCAAGACAAAATTCATTTTTATGTCTGGTTTAAAATACATTGCACGGTGCCTTGATCCTTATTCTATTCAGGACTCTTTGGAATGAAATTACTTAAAGTCCAAAACGTAACTACGATTTTTGCTCCACTTTGTGTCACTCACTTTATAAAATATCGTCATAATCTTAATGAAAAATGAATTTTTCTAAAGATATCTAAAGAATTATGTCTTGAAACAAATGAACCTGTCATTTGTTTTCGATCCTTCTAATGTACTCAGTCCTGTCCTAATCAATCTACTAAAAATCGGCACGAACTTAGCAAACAACCCAATATGTATAAATTCTACGTGGAACTCTTCGTGGAGGATTTTCCTGTAAAGCACTCAGGTCTGTGGGTCTCTGGTTGGGCTAAATTTAGATCACGATCGGGACTATTGGTCGCGACTATGGTCGTTATCTGGCAACGATAACCACTTCGAGTTAAAGTGGCGTTTCGATTAGGACAAGTTCCGGTCTAAGTTATGTCCAGAACTGCGACCAGCTTCGGCGTTAGATTAGCTCTCGATTATGTTTCCATCGTAATTAGACTAGATCCGAGTAAAACTGGTAGAAATTCCAGACCGGTATCTTTATTAGACCTGTATCGGGGCTAAATTGTGTCCAGATTAGACACTCGCGTCGAGTTGGCTCCGGAGATCTCGGCCGAGTTAGCTCACGACTAGATACCCACAGTTTGATACATTTTCGCGACTAATGAGCGGATCGTGTTCCCGTCGACACTGTGTGAAATTTTATCGATTCCCCGCACGAGACTTAATTAAGTTTCAGATCTAAATCTGAACTCACTCGAAGCGTGCAGCGATTTTAGAAATTAGCTGCCATAACTTGAATTGTGTCTATATCAAGAGCCCCGTATATACCGTAATAAACTATAAATTAATGAATACAAAACTACTATGCCCGCTAATAAACGGTACAGGCCGAATTATTTTATGATTCATGCCGCGATACGAGTGCAAGAAATCCTGTTTCACGTTTTACGTCCGCGGGAATATCGTTACTTTTCATTGCTTGGATCCGAGCACGAAAGCACGTATATGTACGAGTATTATTTCATGGAGATTGAAATCCGCAGAAGAGATAGGAAACAGATTCTTGGCGTTTGCAGAACAGACTTCCTCGATGGACACGACGCCGCCGCCGCCGCCGTTCCCTTACGATAACAGTTCCATCGAACTGCTCGGCAACGGGATACGTCTCGCATTGCCAGCGCCACGAAATTCGTGTTGCGAACTTTTACACGATTTTTCGGGTTACCGCGCGCGCACTCTCCCCGGGTTATAACGGTCCGAGTTCGTCGATTTTCGTTCCCAACTGGGTCATTGCCGCGTGCACGTACACACACGTACATAAATGCACCGTGTGCGCCTCTCCGCCGACTTTCTAAACTGGAATACGCCCGCCGCGATCGAACATCGAGCTGTCGCGGTTTTTTGACATCGCACCTGCTGCCAGACAGCATGTCTGATCGACACCACCACGTCAAACAGAAGTTTCACTAGCGTACTCTCAGATTTACATAGAGTCATGTCAACGAGACCTCAGTTTCTATATATTTACTTAAGGAGGTTCATCTGATTAAGGAATTAACAGATAGATCTTCAAAAAAAAAATTTGATTGTATATAACAGTAAGTACGGTTAATAAAATTTCAATAAACCTCGCGATTAAATTCATTAATTAAACTCGGTGGTGACTTTTTCTCACGACATTTTTTATCATTGTTAATCATTAAGGAGGTTCATCCGGTTAAGGAATTAACAGATAGATCTTAAAAAAGAAATTTGATTATCTATAAAAGTATACCAGGATAACTCAAAAAAATTTTTAAGTCATTTGGATACCTTAATGATGAGATATTAATATAAGTATTTTTTACAATTTTACATGTAGTCATATGGAAAAGAGTGATTTCCCAGACTTCTATCGCTAATTTATTAGGTATTGACAGACAGTTTTGAATGAAATTTATGTCATATTAAAGAGAAATATTTGACGAATATTTTAATTGCAAATTTAGGTAGATTGGGTGACTATGAATCGAGAAATATATAAACACAACAAACGAAATCTGCATCTTTTAGCAGTCTCAAGCTAGTCAAGTGAGTCCCTTTTCTATACTTGCATTTGACTTGCTATGTACCGGATGAACTTCCTTAAAACTATAATAAATCAATAAACGATAGTTGCAAACAGTTGAATTGATATAAGAAATTCATTATACATTTTATTTATATAGTAACATCCGTTTGGATAAATTCTGTGAAACATTTCGTCATAAAATGTGTTAACATAATCGAATACTTTGTTACTACAGAAATCTGACTGAGGCAAATAATTATATGCTACGCTGTGCATTCTTTATCACACGATGCAAAGCGTAATTACAGTCAGTAAATGATTTAATTGGGGTACTTTTTCAAAAAGGTAATTACTAATTAAAGTACGCAACAGGAGCGCAGCTGCGCAAAACGAAGTTTCATTTAATTGTCCCGACTTTTTATATTCCCTTTGGCTTTCTAATGATAATTAATTCTAAAGTGACTTCTCTCCGCTTATTATCAGGCTTCTGTTTATTTGAAAAAACATGTGCACCTTCTGTCGGTGTTCCAACACTGTGGGCAAGATTTTTAATTAAGAACCACGGTAAACAAGTTATAATTAGTAGCAATATTTTTAATTAAACTTCCCTGTAAATCGCTCGGCTAAGCGTGTGTTTTGATTATAATTATTTATTAAATTTAATCAACGTCTCGATAAAACCGCGTACTATACGTCTTTCCCAGCGTCGGACTGTCAACGTTGACCAGGCGAGAAATATTCAAGTACTTATACCGCATGCTGAAAATGTAATTTTAGCACGTGTGCCGGTCAAGTGGGTCGGGAATCGTTTTGGGTAGCCGGGCGTCAGATTCAAGTAGCACTCGAGACGTTCTCGAAGCACGGCCTGGCCTCGAGACAGGCGTGCAACAGGAGCAGAACCGACCGACGGAGCCAGGATGAAACGATCGCCCGGGGGGACGCGCGCGACGCAACTACACTACTTGCTGCGCCGGTCGCACAGAAGCCGATCGGTCTGTTATTACGCGATCGCGTACCTTATTTAAAACCGCTCCTGTAAACGCGTCCCTTCGGGCGAGCCGCGCATTAATTCATTCGCCGGCGATAAAGCTCCCGTCCGTAGCAACGGAGATTAACGATCGCGATCCAACGATCGGCGCCGTTGTTCGCCGGCCGCGGCGAATCGACCCGCGCGCGCGGTCCGATCCACCGCCGCATTTGCATAATCCGGCGATTTTTGCCGTTTCCGCGGGAACCTGGAACGAAGACGCGGACGGCGCGGCGGCGTCACCCGCCGATCCTTCCCGTGGATTCGTCTAATTTGCATAAGGTTATCCCCCGCCGCCTTTCAACGGAGAAAGCCTCGAGGAGATTGGATCATTCTTGGTCGAGTCTTCATTCCGGCTGCTAAGGTTACACGAGTCCCTCTCGCAATATGCGATGCCATTCCTTTTTTTTGGCCGCGAGATCAAAAACGTGATTTAGGTGGTGGAATATTTCGTTTGTACTTTTTTTTAGNCGATGCCATTCCTTTTTTTTGGCCGCGAGATCAAAAACGTGATTTAGGTTTCGTTTGTACCTTTTTTTGGCGGGGGACAGGAGAGCGGAGAATTAGGGAACGTAATGAGAACCTAGATTTCATAAGGTATGCAGATGCGAAATAGTGTAAAGGTTCGAGGAAATTGAAGATTAGTTCGGTGACATGTACATGTATATATTTAAACATTGTCTGCTTCTATCAAGGAGAAAAGATTGGTGGATAAAGATGTACCAGAACCAAGATAGAAATCCTCTAATTCTCGGATATATATTTGGACGAAATGAAATTAGTCTAATCAGTGTGAAGATATTCTCGGGCCTTTGAATTAAATTTCATCTAATTCAGTTCTCAAGCTATAAGAGGACTTCANGGTGGATAAAGATGTACCAGAACCAAGATAGAAATCCTCTAATTCTCGGGTATATATTTGGACGAAATTAAATTAGTCTAATCAGTGTGAAGATATTCTCGGGCCTTTGAATTAGATATCATCTAATTCAGTTCTCAAGCTATAAGAGGACTTAACATCGTTAACCCCTTCGGGCCGATAATAGGTCGAAAATAACGATACCATAAATTCTCGTCTGGTCTTTTTTTATAGTAAACCGAGAAACATTTTGTCAAACGCGTGAACCAAAGGAAACCATCCATCTCGCACGAACACACGCACTTGTAATGCAGACATTTCCTGGCGGAATTTACGCGAGCTTATTACAGGCCTCGGTCCGTCCTCGCGCACTCGAAAAAACGAAAACGAGAGAAAAAGACAGACGCATGAATTATGCGAATTACCGATGAAAAACGACGGTGCCCGACGCGTAGGCAACCGCGTAATAATGTTACGCCGTAATTGGCGACCGGTACCGATTCCCCCTTTGATCGGCGGCCACAGAATTATTGTAATTATGTTTACCCGGGGATTTCGCATGAATCTATTACAGCACTGTTCTGTTACCCGCATATGTACGTCAAAGGCATTCCGTGATCCCAAGCAGCGATGCGCGTACCGCTGGAATTCCGTCAAGGGAACGTTGCCTGGCTGCTAGCTTGCGGTGCAACGCCGGAATTGCATCTTACGATGCGTTATTGTTTCCCTATGCCCCATCAGATTCTCCGATTCCGATCCTCACTCACCGTACCACATGAATCCTGACACGACTGATGCCGCTGTCACCAAACTCGAATCAGTTTAGGCAGTTTCATACTCCGCAACGTTCCCAATAAGAATCAGTCAACGTCTTTATACAATTTTAATAGAAGAAAGTTTGAACAATTTTTTTTTAATGAAACTGGTACGTGATTTGGTGTCTGACGATGTTCCTGGAAATCTAACATACTGGAAATTAAATGGAAATAAGGGTGGTCGGTGTACGAGGGTGCAACCGAAATAAGCGGAATTGTTCAGGGGGATTAAGAAGGTAATAAGGGTGTACTATGTTTGACAGCTGGCCGAATTCGGTCTTGTCAACGTCGAGTCGGATGTTGGGGGACTGGAGACGTATATTAAGAAAGTGTCAGGACAGTGCATGCTTCACCGGTTTTGTACGGATGTCTATTGGACAGTTCCTTTTGTGTAATTCCCAAGGCCCGATTCATTGTACTCGGGATTGCGCATACCTAAACCGTTTCATTTCAATTCCAGTCGCAATGCAAATAATTCAAGCTCTCCCACAGCGTAACAAATACACAAAATGTCAAATTTGAGTCAGGAAATCAAATATCAAATCGCGTAAACAGAAGCGTAATCGAGTTCCGTTTCAAGAAATCGCGTCAAGAAACCCGTGCCAATAATCCGTCACGAATCGGGGAAAACAATTCTTCGTCAAGCCTTGTTACACCCAGTTACGTGATCCGAATTCTGGGGAACGCTAACCCGCTCGCTAAAATCTTACGCGCGTCGACGATAACTGGGAGCTAGAAGCCGGAGGCGGGGATGTGGGCTTCGTGTCAGTCGCACGCAGCTAAACAGACGGAACGGAATCGTCGCGGATTCATGGAACGGAGCCCGGTAATCGAATCGCGCGTGGCACGCGCGCGTTTCGACGCGACGTATCGCGACGCGCCGTTTCGAGGCTCCAATCAAGCCGGCATTCATCGCATTTGTTGCCGGCGCGGCCTGTCTGCTTCCCCATCCAGGAGCCAAAGATAAGTGCATTATCGGGCCGCGTGGCCGCGTGACGAGACGCGCGAATCAACGCCGGGAGACGCGGCACGCCGGGAAAATCAGGAAATCGGCGCTGGCCGTCGCCCGGCGTCGCCGATTCCACGAAAATTCGCGTCGAGGGTCGGGCGAGAGGGAATAAAGTGTCGCCGGCGATCGGGAATCGATGTTATTGCGCAAACGGTGCAGGGGCCTTCGACCTCGAGGCGGCTTATGGCGGGATTAACGATCCGCGTGAATCGTTGCCTCGTCAGTGGCTGCTTGAAGAGGACGCTGATGAACAAGGAGAAGTATTATGAGATTGCCGTCCCACTTGTAGAATCGTAAAATAAACTGCTCGGCTGGCCGGAGTCGATCGGGCAGAAAGCAAATAAAATCTTATGTGTACACGTTCCGCCGAAAACTATACAATTTGTACAGAATCGTTGAGAGATTAAACGGTCAGACTTAGGATTAACAAATATTGGAATTTTTTCGTAGTACAATGGTGATTGATTGAATCCAAACAGCGGACGTGCGTGATGATAGAATTCAATTCCCTGAGTATGAATCTTCGCGGTCCGCGAAAGAATTAAATTACCTATTCAGCAGATTTCGCAAGCTATCAATGAACCTCTCCATTACGCACTGTGGAACGTCAATCTTTCAATAAGCAATTGGCAAAGTCAATTTACTTAGACGCTTCGCTCGTCCGCCAAGAATCTCGCAAGAGGTTTCAATCAAGCGTAGAAGAACGCTAGTTCGTTTGTTGAAAGTCGCCACACGCTTTGATAAAAAGTTTCTTTGAGACTCCGACCCGAAGACACGTCGGTGATTGGGACCTATTCTAACGTGTAACTGTATATCTCGTTACATAGCATAATCACATAATTGTAGGCGACGAATAAAAAGATCGTGGATAAAAAATAAGGGCTGCGTTTCCGCAACCCCTGAGCCGGGCTTCTTTCACGGAGGGCGGGGGTTGGCGAAGAGTATCGGCACGATGGCATTGATATCATTGAAACCGAATACTCTTGTCCCTGGACGTGTTTGGCGATCTCTAGAAGGCCGACCAAACACCGATATCCTTGCGCCGCCGTCGGGTTCCCTCGTTTTATCAACGCGCGCTGACATAAAAAAAAGAGGAAAGCGAGAGAAAAGCTCGGCACGGTATCGGGTGGTCTACTTGTAATTCGATCCCGGTGCCTGAAGGATTTTGTTATTTTATTATTAAGGGAGGACTCGCCCTACGTGCGATGCACTTTTTATCTCCTACCTTCATTTTGTAAGTATTCTATATTTTTTAAATAGATAACAGGATAAGATCTATTTACTGTCAGTGATACTCAATATAAAAATCAGAGAATACAATTTATTTAATACAAGGCTAACAATTGTAGAATTTTTTAATATTTCTAACGTTTGATTATCTGAAAAAAGTAATTTTCATGCTGAAGTCATGTACTGCTAAATGTCTGTTTTCCTGTCCTGTCTTCATTTTTTAAGTATTCTATATTTTTTAAATAGATAACAGGTTAAGGAGATCTATTTACTGTCAGTGATACTCAAAATAAAAATCAGTGAATAGAATTTATTTAATACAAGGCTAACAATTCTAGAATTTTTTAATATTTTTAACGTTTGATTATCTGAAAAAAGTAATTTTCATACTGAAGTCATGTACTGCTAAATGCCTCTTCTCTAATAAGAACCGGCAGTCAGCTCGATAAAGTCAGCAATTCCCGTTTCTTCGTGCGAGGTCCCCGAACTTTCCTCCAGAAACACGGCAAACTCGTTCCCCCGCCGGCCGGCCAGACGTTGCGCTTCCGCTCCCAATTAAAGGCAAGACGCGCGTATCCGAGCGACGAGCAAACAAAAACGTCAACCGGTTTTCCAGTTCAGGGAACAATGCTGCCAAACGGAATCATTCCCGTGTCTCGATCATCGGCCGTGGCTCTTTGTCCGCCGGAGGACGGGCCGGTAGACAAAGAAATTGGCAAGTTTTCAGGCTATTTTCGCGAGGGCCGCGCAACGCGTCGCGCCGCGCTGTTTTGTTCGCGCAATCTGCTACGAAGGACTCGACGTCCCGGACGCGAAATTTGGCATTCGCCTCGAGACGTATTCCGCGGGATCCTCGCGGCGGCACAGTTGGCCCGGGAAGCCGGCCAGCAGCCGGGCCAATAAGATCGTTTTAGCAGAACGTACCCGTCCCGGCCTCCCACTTTTTACCCGCTTGAATTCCTGCTGGAAAATGCCACNTAAATAGATAACAGGATAAGGAGATCTATTTACTGTCAGTGATACTCAATATAAAAATCAGAGAATACAATTTATTTAATACGAGGCTAAAAATTCTAGAATTTTTTAATACTTTCATTGTTTGATTATCTCAAAAAAGTTAATTTTCATACTGAAGTCATGTACTGCTAAATGTCTGTTCTCTAATAAGAACCGGCGGTCAGCTCGATAAAGTCAGCAATTCCCGTTTCTTCGTGCGAGGTCCCCGAACTTTCCTCCAGAAACACGGCAAACTCGTTCCCCCGCCGGCCGGCCAGACGTTGCGCTTCCGCTCCCAATTAAAGGCAAGACGCGCGTATCCGAGCGACGAGCAAACAAAAACGTCAACCGGTTTTCCAGTTCAGGGAACAATGCTGCCAAACGGAATCATTCCCGTGTCTCGATCATCGGCCGTGGCTCTTTGTCCGCCGGAGGACGGGCCGGTAGACAAAGAAATTGGCAAGTTTTCAGGCTATTTTCGCGAGGGCCGCGCAACGCGTCGCGCCGCGCTGTTTTGTTCGCGCAATCTGCTACGAAGGACTCGACGTCCCGGACGCGAAATTTGGCATTCGCCTCGAGACGTATTCCGCGGGATCCTCGCGGCGGCACAGTTGGCCCGGGAAGCCGGCCAGCAGCCGGGCCAATAAGATCGTTTTAGCAGAACGTACCCGTCCCGGCCTCCCACTTTTTACCCGCTTGAATTCCTGCTGGAAAATGCCACTCCATCATCGGGAGCAATCCACTTCCGTTCGCCTCGCGCCGCTTGACAAACTGGTTGTTCGTGAACTTGCATTCGAAACGCAGCCGAGCTGGTCCGCCGTCGGCGCGGGGATCACCGTTCGTTCTCCCCGCGGAATCGATTTCTTTCCAACTGCCGCTCGCTCGTTGTCTCGGGGATTGAAGGAAATTCGCGATCGATGGCGGCGAAGAGGATTAGACGGAAAGGGTGGCGTAGGTTAGGTCCCGGCGCGGAGGGGGCTGTTAAGCGAGGAAGAAGAAGCCCCGGGATGATCGAGAGCCGAGCAAAGAAGCTGGATGATAAGAATGAGAAATTTATGATCGGATCGAGACTGCATTCTTCCGACAGTTACCCCCGGATCATCGACAAACCATCAATAATCAACAATATCAATCAACCGTATTATACACGCGATCGACGCTAGACTTCATTTATTTTTCTCCCTTGCTTTACGTTTTTCTTCGCGACGGACATCAATTATTCTTCTGCCGTATACAAATTGCAATAAAATTCGCAAACAGATCGCTATCACAAAAGTAACTAAGAGAAACCAACCAGTATAAAAAAGTGAGTGAGAAAAAGACGAACGAGGTTCCCCGGGCATTCCTTATCTTCGCTCGCAACCGCGTCCCAAACAATATAAATCAATGGGCCGTCGTTCTGCACTGCATTAGCAAATATAAACCAGGATATCGGCGTCGCACGGTATATGTATACATACACACTCACGTACATACTAACATACATACGCGTACACGTAGGCAGGCGCACGTGACGGGCTCGAGGACGGGCGGGGACCTTTAAGCAGGTCGTTTTTTAGCCGCGTTAAAATGCACCCTCTATAGGCGAGGGAAGTGTCGGGCCGGCGACAGCCACCCTCGCCTCGGGCGCTCGACACGGGCCATCGGATAATTCTGTTTTAGTTTCGCATTACAATACGACGTACGGTGGCCCGGTGTCCCCACGGGGGTGGCCGCCACCGGCCTCCCTTTCCGGTTCCCTTTCCCTTTCGCCCGAGAAATTCGTTTCTTCGCGCAACTTCGCTCTTCTAACTTTTCCGCCGCTTTTTTCCCCCCCTTCTCGCCCCCCTTGAGGAGGCGCGCCGCTTAATCCGAGAGCGGCAGCATCGGAATTTGACTAATGCAATCGCGAATGCTAAGAAGCCACTCTACCCGGGCCATTGTGCCGGTTATTTCCTCGATGGGCGCACTCCCGTCCCTCCCCTATTTCTTAGCCCTTTTCCGGAGGCGACCCGCGGGCATAGGTAGAGAACGGGCGACAATGGCGAGGAGAGGACGTGCTCGCGCGTTGCGAGCGGGCCGCCGGATTTAAATGTTTGCCCGCGGGCTGCCAAGGGGTAGCCAAGACGTGAATGGGTTCTTGCCGATTTCGGGATAGTCGCTCCAGCCGCGCCTCCGGTCGCCACTTTGCGGCCGAGTCCTTTTATTTCTATTTTAAGGCTCCCGCCTCGAGCGGCTCCCATCTACGATGGATTTTTTATGGATTCCAAGTGTCTCGAGGAGAATTCGTGTTATGAGGTTTCCCTCACTCTAGACTTTTTTTTAAAGAATTTTATATCGCTGGATTTATTGCGTTTCAGAGGAAGAATTGTATAGTTCTTTGTATTTGAATTTTAACGTCCAATGATAGAATTTTTAATAATACTCAAAACGACCTGTTATTCTTGGACGAATGCCTCAACAAGAGTCAGTTCATTTCCATAAGATAATTGTAAAGTACAACGTTTCGGCTCATTTGTAAGCCCTTATCAAGTGTTAATATTATAAAAGGTCAAAAACACAAACTTCATAGTCCCGAAAACGGCACCATTCAATTAAAATGTCACAACTTAAAATTAACCAAGAAAATCATCTTGTATAAATTCTAAGGGTAAAACTACCTAGTCATTCGTACTGTTATCTGTCAACTAACCACTGTATAGTTCTTTGTTCGTGTTAGACATTAAGTTTTTAAATATGTCTGACGGTAATAATTATTATTTTTTTGTATTCTAAGACTTCCGCGAAATTATAATAATTATGAATGATAAAATTTAATATTAGATCCGTCTATAAATCTATAATAAAAAGGTGGTCTGATATAAAATGACATGAATCTTCACGAGGTATATAAATTTTATTCGTAAATCTACCTAGTCATTCGTATTGTTATCTGTCAACTAACCACTGTATAGTTCTTTGTTCGTGTTAGACATTAAGTTTCAAAATATGTCTGACGGTAATAATTATTATTTTTTTGTATTCTAAGACTTCCGCGAAATTATAATAATTATGAATGATAAAATTGAATATTAGATCCGTCTATAAATCTATAATAAAAAGAAGGTGGTCTGACATAAAATGACATGAATCGTCACGAGGTATATAAATTTTATTCGTACTCAGACGTGCACTTAAGAAAAGTCGCGATAGTTCGCCCCCGCAGTTTCCGAATCGGCACATTTGGCCGGGATCAATTGAATCGATCGGCCCCCATGTAATTAAGGGGCGTCTCAACTGGACGCCACATTTTGATGGTATAATAATCGAGGCAGTAGAGTCGAAGTTGGGGTAGTCGCGCGTAGATAATCCCGCCGGATCAGAGACGTAGTACGACCACTGCGTCGCGCCGTCGTCCGTCGCCTCGTAAATTCGTGTCGCGTGACTCACAGCCCGGGGGTCGGCCGCCCTCCGCTCCGTCCGGTTCCTCTCGGAGTCGATTCTCCGCGTCACGGGGCAACTCGCAAAAACTCGTTTCGACGCGGCGAAATGAGACGCGGGCCCGTCCAAGCGAAAAGCTCGACCGCGGCGGCCGCCGCCGCCCGAAAGGGGAAAACGCGACTCCCTCGCAGATGGACGGCCCGATGCCCGCGGAATCGAACCGTGACTACCGTCAAACCGTCGAGAGTCCCACTTTCGCGTGGCTGACCCTGTCCGAATCCGAGTTTACGAAAAACCGGCTTTCAGGGACGTTTTTTGGAGCGTACCGATTCGTTGCGCGACAAACTCGGACGCCAGGCCTTTTGACAATAAATGTGTGAATGGCAGCGTTTGAGCAATTGTTCCAAACGAACTCTTTGATATTTTCATGCATGATCAAAAATCTGGTTTTACTGATATGATTTATTTTATTTGTGTATTTCAATTTCTTTAAAACCCTGAGAAATTTTTAATGACTCCAGTTATGTCATAAGAAGAAAGCTTCGTGCATATTTTTTAGCGCTTAAAATCCTTATTGCATGATACTTCTATCTTTCTTACAGCCGTTTTGTTTATTTGTCACTCAGCACTTTTCTAAATATGTAAACCTTTCTTTTTCTTTCTCTACTTGTGGCGATTTCTTTCTACTTGTAAAGGACCAATGGACCCGAGAAATAAATAAATAAATAAATAAATAAATAAATAAATAAATGTACAATTGTTGACGTCTTAACTGGGAGTTCGACGTGCCAAGTCTTGTGATAAAATAGCGACGATATTTTTGAAATCGATTGGCGTTTGCGTTGCGCAAAACTTGCTACATGGCGACGGGATTATTGCAACTGTAACGACGTTCTCTTCAGCTCGCAGGTATTATAGAGTCACGTCGGCTGGCGTCGTTCCGATGCACCGTTCGAGCTGCGCGCAACAACGACAATATCCCGTTGTCGCCTCGTCCGAACCCGACGTGCCGTTAAAATCCCTGTAATTACACGCGTGAAACGCTCCACGTGCAAGTCCCCATTGCGTTATAATAACAACAAGGTTGTTAAGTTAGAACGTTCCTACTAAGCGTCTGGTAAATGTCAACTAGAATTTTCCAAGAAAATTATCCAAAGTGCTCATAGGATTCGCCTGAATTCAGTGTTATTTTAATTTCTCGCAATTCCACCTAACAGGAATTTCATTTTTTTCCATTATTATAATCCAATTATAATAATTTAGAAGATTATACAAAAATTCTGCAATAATAATTCTGATACTTTGAGATTTACACGTTTATTGTATGTTTGCAATAAATTCCATATTTTTCCATTCTTTTAATTCAATTATAATAATTTTGATGATTGTATACAAATTCTGCAATACTAATTCTGATACTTTGAGATTTACACGTTTATTATATGTTTGCAATAAATTATCTAGTTTTACGAAAGGTAAGCTCGATCGGTGGCGGGTCTGTCGAGGCTCGATCAATCGCAATCAATCTTCGCGATTGCATCCCTTCCGCGGCATTATCTCGTTCTGGGAGGTCGGTAGACATCCGACCCCTTCGCGGGACGGCCGCATTGCTCGATTATTATACCATCGAAATACAGCGGTTCGTTAACCCACCACTGCCGGTGGCCCCTCTTAATTACGGTCTCTGATCGATAGGACCGATTTTCCCCGAACGTGGTCCCGCGAAACTGTGTACACACCGCGCCTGTATTTATACTGATAACACGTACAGCCTGTACCAGTGTACATGCAAATGAGATTGTTTAAAAATTGTTTATGTCCATTATTCTGGGATGAATACTGCCCTAAGTGTATTCAGAAAATAATTGTCGAACTACACTTGGTGTTTGAAATTGTAATTTTATTTCACATTTAAATTGCAAGTGTATTTAATATAATATACTATCATGAGCGTTGAATCAATTTTATCCGTACAAAATTCAAGAAATTGCATTACTATACTGCTTAAAATAATAGACTGCTTGAAAATTGTGTATGTCTATTATTCTCGAGCAAAGAGTACCCTAAGTGTACTCAGAAAATAATTATAGAACTAAACTTGATGTTTGAAATTGTAATTTTATTTCACATTTAAATTGCAAGTATATTTAATATAATATACTATCACGAGTGTTGAATTAATTCTATCGGTACGAAATCCAAGAAATTGCATTGCCATACATATACTGTTTAAAAATTGTTTATGTTCATTATTCTGGAGCAAACAGAACCTTAAGTGTATTCAGAAAATAATTGTAGAACTAAACTTGATGTTTGAAATTGTAATTTTATTTCACATTTAAATTGCAAGTATATTTAATATAATATACTTATCACGAGTGTTGAATTAATTCTATCGGTACGAAATCGAAGGAATTGTACAATTTATTCGAAATCCAATTTCCATTCCGTTGAATTATTAATTCATTGAATCGAATGAATCGGCGAACGTCTTTCGATTCAGCTGCAGCCGAGGGTGAACCTCTCAATCGCTCATTAAAACCAGTTTTCTTCCGGTGATGGCATTCACGCCGGGACAGCGTGTAAACAGGTCGCGTGAAATTCGTTTTATCCCGAATGAAAAACCGATGGAATCTATCGCCGGCGGGGAGGGAGGGCGGAAGGGGCGGCCGAGAGCGGAAATAATGAGCTTTCCACGGAGTAATCTATCATGAAAACGGCCTTATTAACCGGGTCCTGCAACATTCGACTCCGGGCTGGGAAAACCGGTCGATCGCCGGATTAAATACTACGTGCCACCGTTCGCAAATACGCACGGCCGGCCGGGAGCGGCCGGTGGGGGAGGAGGGAAAGAGCGCAGTCGATATTGGTAATTAAATCCGATGATCGCGCACTTCTGCGTGACGTTCTCTCATTAGCAAATCTTCTAACAATGTATCGGGTCGGGGATGATGCGCGATACGATCTCTCGCGCACAGCCAAATGAGATTACGTTTGATCGGATTAATCAGTGCGACCCGGACTGACGCGGCCCGTGTCCGCCACGTTTTACCGTCCGATGTAATTTCGATGTTTGATAATGTTAATGTTGTCGCGGCGCGCCGCGTTTCACGTCGACACGTTGCACAACGCGCACGTCGAAAACGATTCTCTATCGCCGCGTCTCAGGAAAATCGACACCGACTATAATGAAGGCTGTCGTAATTAAAAAAATAGAAATCGTGTCCGACGTGCCTTTAAAAAAACTTATTTCATGAAGTCCTGTAAATTTAACATTTGTTGTTGTCAAAAGGCAATCGATATGAGAGCAAAGCTACCGTGTAAACAGCTGAAGTATTAATAAACCAGATACCGAAATGAGTAGCTGCGGAAAATTGGTGTGCTGAGTAACTTTTTTAATTCATTATTTGCCAACAAAATTTCAATCATTTTCCATCGTAATTAAGGTGTTTCATAGTTTATACGTTTCCCGCGGAACGAGGCTTTTCTGGTTTAAATTAAAAGTTTCAGACAAGCGGAACTATTAAAATGTAAAAGGCCCGAAACGTGGCGTTATTATAATGAGGCATGGACTGTAGGAATGAAACGTTCTTTGTAATATTGCTACTGTCACCCGAAGTAAAAAAAAAAAGAGGGAAGGGTGAAAGATGTATAAAGCGCAGAAGGGAGAGAACGTTTCTGCGATGCATAAAGAAACTAGAAGGTAATGATACGACGGTTTAACCTTTAAAGGTCGAGAGTGTGGGTGGACAATCGTTCTTTCTATTCCACGAAAACTGTCAGTTTATCGTATACACGTATTCTATTATAATGTTGTTGAATCATCAAAATTCATTTCCTGAATGATTTACCACATCAAAAGAAGAATCTTACTAAATCGATTATTAATTAAAAATTACACAAATGATATCATCTGATGTCAGTATGAAATTGAGTACTCTTAGAGTTGCTATAATATCTAATCTAGACAAGTATTTAAGAAATGAAACTAGGAATATTCTATTATAATGTTGAATGATCAAAATTCATTTCCTGAATGATTTAACACATCAAAAGAAGTATCCTAATAAATCGATTATTAATTAAAAATTACACAAATGATATCATCTGATGTCAGTATGAAATTGAGTATTCTTAGAGTTGCTATAATATNAGTATGAAATTGAGTACTCTTAGAGTTGCTATAATATCTAATCTAGACAGGTATTTAAGGAATGAAACACTAGCAGGGTTGAAAGAACATTTTTCTTTCCACTCGGAGAAAAGACTTCTTTGTAAACGCAAAGAAACTCAATACTTAATCCAAGCGCGTAAGGAGAACCCAATCAACAGGAAATTGAATATTCCGGATGCTCGGGGCGCAATCAGCTGCGGAGGCAGCGCGAGAAAATATCGATCCTCCGAAGAAAATAATTCCTCTGAACACCGGAGGAAAAGAGAAAGAGAAAGAGAGAGTGAGGGAGGGAGTCAGGCGTCGCTCTACGTGACAACGGGAATATATTTCACGAGGAAACCCCAACGGAGGAGGATCTCTCTCCGGGGAATACGCGATCCCAGGACGCGTTGTATAATGCAGCCGGGAGAGTGACGCATCGGTGAACTCTGCATAACTGCATACGCACCCTCTGAGCAGCGACCGCCGCGAACAACACGACGGGGTTGCCTCTCGTACCGATCGTTCATCATCGCCACGCTCTCTCGCCCCATTGCCGTGCACCTACCGCTGTGTGTACCGCGGTACGACACACTTGCCGGGGCTCGATTGAAAAAGACAATCGAGAGGACCGGGCTTCGTTAAACGTTACGAATTTGCGCCCCGCCGGATATTATTGAATCCCCAAACGCGATCTCCTGCTACCCCGATTTATGGGGCGCGTGCGGTTGAATTTTTGGGGATGGGCTCTCATTCTGTTTTCGTAATTCCCACTTTGACGTTTCAAATCGCTTTCATACAGTTTGAGTATAACAGATTCCATAGTTTTATAAAATTGTGATACTTGAAATGTACAGATTTATTGGGGCAGTCGAATGTCAATTGATTTCAGGTATTGGTGAGGGTCGAATTGAAATCGATTTTAATTATTTCGATACAAGCGAGCCGAGATATCTTCCACGGCTAACGATATTAAATCGCCCGGTGTTTCCACACACGGTCTTCCCGACGCGAAAAAATGCGTTCCCATTTCGCCTAATCTTATTTCCCGTGGCTCTCGACTGAAACAAATCGCGGTTACGTTACCGCGGCGTAAGATTAGAAAAAATCTCCGCCGGCGCGTTCCTTCACCTGTCGCTCGGCCGAAAAGTTGCGAGGGCACGTCGTGCGTGCGACGCGGAGAAAAAGGTGAGCCCGGGCGGGCCGCGGGGGAGGGTCCACGTAATCCCGTGACTGATTGCGTGTAATTACGGCACTTTGCCACGCCGCGCCGGCACGCAAATACCGTGGCCACGGGGTGCCATCTCGAGCGGAAATAAAATTTCAAAGTCCTTTGACGCTCCCCAACAATCTCGTTCTCTTTCAGCTTCCTTGCCCGCGCGGTTCCCTCTGCCCTGTTATCACTCCTTCTACTTCCGCCGCCGCTCCTCTCATCCCGTCGGAGAGGACTGTTATTTCTTTTGCGATCAAAACCACACGGCACGAGTTTTGTGCGTACGCGGGATTAAAGCAATCGATCCGCGGGGTTAGAAGAGATAAAGCGACAGTAATTACAGTATAGCAAGAATTCGCTGCTGGGAAACCCGCCTCGCTTATCGCTTTCTAAAAATATATAGAATTATATATTCTGATATCAGTATAGTTTCGTTTCTTAATTAAAATGTCAGTTTTATGTAGCAACGTTGAACTGAGATTATGTAACGAATTACGTTGCTCATAATAGAGGAGTAGACATTGCTACAATCAGAAGAAGTGCTGGTGGGCACCAGGATCCCAAGTATTCTTTAAGTTCTACAATAAAACAATTCAAACATCCAATGACCATTTTGCGCGTGCGATTTTGAAATAAATTAATCAGTAATTTCTTTTGTATAATTATTTGTTTCAAAAGTTTATAAAAAAAAGAGAGAAGTTAATTAAATACTTGTTTTTTTTCAAGTATTTATTTAGAATTATCACACTCGCTCTAAAGAACTACAATTATTATCGAGAACGAGACTTTGTAATATAATTTATAGATCAAACGAGCCTCAAAGTGGGCGATGTTCGATCAAAATTATATGAAGAGTCTCGTTCGAAGGTGATAATCTCCCACCCTTAATAATCCCATATAGGTCTTTCCCCGTATCATCTTCAGGATATTGTGTGATAATTCTATAATCTTCACAAAAAACAATATG
This sequence comes from Ceratina japonica, assembly GCA_019453355.1. Lineage (NCBI taxonomy): Eukaryota > Metazoa > Arthropoda > Insecta > Hymenoptera > Apidae > Ceratina > Ceratina japonica. The sequence goes on from SMSR01000156.1 coordinate 123,318, forward strand.
AAAACGATCGATCGAATGGTGTGAAATTGGAACTTTATTACTTTACAGAAAACGTTGACTACAAAAACAAGCATGACTACAATTATCATCTTCGAACGAGACTCTTCATATAATTTTGATCGAACTTCGCCCGCTTTCAGCGTTCTCGTTTGATCTATAAATTGTATGTATCAATATTGAACTAAGATTATGTAACGAATTACGTTGCTGCAGCAACCCGATCCCCGTGTACCCTAATAATGGCCATCAATTCTTACGGCAGCTAATC